>VCKV01000281.1:0-47718 GCA_005876975.1 Drosophila orena | reverse complement strand
AAAAAATAAATTTCTGAATTGGAAAAAGGAAAATGTTTAATTTTAAGTGTAGGAAAATGTGTAATGTGTATTGTAATGTATGGGTAAGCGTCAATTATTAAAAATAACTAGTTTTTAGAGGTTGGCAATCGATAAAAATATTTTTAAATGGTAAAAATCCTTTTTTATTTAAAAAAAATAGATTTATGAGGTGGAAAAATGAAAATATTTTATTTTAAGTGTAGGGAAACGTCAAAAACTAGTTGTAGTGTGTGGGTAAACGTTATTTATTAAAAATAACTAGTTTTTAGTGGTTGGCAATCGATAAAACTATTTTTAAAAGGTAAAAATCATTTCTTATTGAAAAAAATAGATTTATGAGGTGGCAAATGAAAATATAGAATTAAATATGTTGGGAAACGTCAAAAACTATTTAAAAGGTGTAGGTAAACGTTATATATTAAAAATAACTAGTTTATAGAGGTTGGCAATCTATAAAACTATTTTTAAAAAGGTACAAAATTCATTTTTTATTGAAAAAAATCAGGTGGAAAAATGAAAATATTTAATTTTAAGTGTAGGGAAGCGTCAAAAAACTATTTGTAACGTGTGGGATAACAGTATTTATTAAAAATAACTAGTTTTTAGAGGTTGGCAATCGATAAAACTATTTTTAATAGGTAAAAATCCTTTTTTATTGAAAAAAAATAGATTTATGAGGTGGAAAAATGAAAATATAGAATTAAATATGTTGGGAAACGTCAAAGACTATTTGTAATGTGTGGTTAAACGTTAATTATTAAAAATAACTAGTTTTTAGAGGTTGGCAAACGATAAAACTATTTTTAAAAGGTAAAAAATCGTTTTTTATTGAAAAAAATAGTTTTATGAGGTGGAAAAATGAAAATATTTAATTTTAAGTGTAAGGAAATGTCAAAACCTATTTGTAATTTGTGGGTAAACGTTATATATTAAAAATATCTAGTTTTTAGAGGTTGGCAATCGATAAAACTATTTTTAAAAGGTACAAAATCTTTTTTTATTGAAAAAAATAGCTTTATGAGGTGGAAAAATGAAAATATTTAATTTTAAGTGTAGGGAAGCGTCAAAAACTATTTGTAATGTGTGGGTAAGCGTTATTTATTAAAAATAACTAGTTTTTAGAGGTTGGCAATCGATAAAACTATTTTTAAAAGGTATAAAATCGTTTTTTATTTTAAAATATAGTTTTATGCGGTGG
Organism: Drosophila orena; assembly: GCA_005876975.1. Lineage (NCBI taxonomy): Eukaryota > Metazoa > Arthropoda > Insecta > Diptera > Drosophilidae > Drosophila > Drosophila orena. Next base: position 46,499 of record VCKV01000281.1, on the reverse strand, counting down.
AAAAATGAAAATATTTAATTTTAAGTGTAGGAAGGTGTCTAAAACTATTTGTAATGGGTTAACGTTATTTATTAAAAATATCTGGTTCTTCGATGTTGGCAATCGATATAACTATTTTTAAAAGGTAAAAATCCTATTTTATTGAAAAAAATAAATTTCTGACGTGGAAAAAGGAAAATGTTTAATTTTAAGTGTAGGAAAATGTGTAATGTGTATGATAATGTGTGGGTAAGCGTCAATTATTAAAAATAACTAGTTTTTAGAGGTTGGCAATCGATAAAACTATTTTTAAATGGTAAAAATCCTTTTTTATTGAAAAAAAATAGATTTATGAGGTGGAAAAATGAAAATATTTTATTTTAAGTGTAGGGAAACGTCAAAAACTATTTAAAAGGTGTAGGTAAACGTTATATATTAAAAATAACTAGTTTTTAGTGGTTGGCAATCGATAAAACTATTTTTAAAAGGTAAAAATCATTTCTTATTGAAAAAAATAGATTTATGAGGTGGCAAATGAAAATATAGAATTAAATATGTTGGGAAACGTCAAAAACTATTTAAAAGGTGTAGGTTAACGTTATATATTAAAAATAACTAGTTTATAGAGGTTGGCAATCTATAAAACTATTTTTAAAAAGGTACAAAATTCATTTTTTATTGAAAAAAATCAGGTGGAAAAATGAAAATATTTAATTTTAAGTGTAGGGAAGCGTCAAAAACTATTTGTAACGTGTGGGATAACAGTATTTATTAAAAATAACTAGTTTTTAGAGGTTGGCAATCGATAAAACTATTTTTAATAGGTAAAAATCCTTTTTTATTGAAAAAAAATAGATTTATGAGGTGGAAAAATGAAAATATAGAATTAAATATGTTGGGAAACGTCAAAGACTATTTGTAATGTGTGGTTAAACGTTAATTATTAAAAATAACTAATTTTTAGAGGTTGGCAAACGATAAAACTATTTTTAAAAGGTAAAAAATCGTTTTTTTATTGAAAAAAATAGTTTTATGAGGTGGAAAAATGAAAATATTTAATTTTAAGTGTAAGGAAATGTCAAAACCTATTTGTAATTTGTGGGTAAACGTTATATATTAAAAATATCTAGTTTTTAGAGGTTGGCAATCGATAAAACTATTTTTAAAAGGTACAAAATCTTTTTTTATTGAAAAAAATAGCTTTATGAGGTGGAAAAATGAAAATATTTAATTTTAAGTGTAGGGAAGCGTCAAAAACTATTTGTAATGTGTGGGTAAGCGTTATTTATTAAAAATAACTAGTTTTTAGAGGTTGGCAATCGATAAAACTATTTTTAAAAGGTACAAAATCGTTTTTTATTTTAAAATATAGTTTTATGCGGTGGAAAAATGAAAATATTTAATTTTAAGTGTAGGAAGGTGTCTAAAACTATTTGTAATGGGTTAACGTTATTTATTAAAAATATCTGGTTCTTCGATGTTGGCAATCGATATAACTATTTTTAAAAGGTAAAAATCCTTTTTTATTGAAAAAAATAAATTTCTGACGTGGAAAAAGGAAAATGTTTAATTTTAAGTGTAGGAAAATGTGTAATGTGTATGGTAATGTGTGGGTAAGCGTCAATTATTAAAAATAACTAGTTTTTAGAGGTTGGCAATCGATAAAACTATTTTTAAATGGTAAAAATCCTTTTTTATTGAAAAAAAATAGATTTATGAGGTGGAAAAATGAAAATATTTTATTTTAAGTGTAGGGAAACGTCAAAAACTATTTGTAATGTGTGGGTAAACGTTATTTATTAAAAATAACTAGTTTTTAGAAATTGGCAATCGATAAAACTATTTTTAAAAGGTAAAAATCTTTTCTTATTGAAAAAAAATAGATTTATGAGGTGGCAAAATGAAAATATAGAATTAAATATGTTGGGAAACGTCAAAAACTATTTAAAAGGTGTAGGTAAACGTTATATATTAAAAATAACTAGTTTTTAGAGGTTGGCAATCTATAAAACTATTTTTAAAAAGGTACAAAATTCATTTTTTATTGAAAAAAATGAGGTGGAAAAATGAAAATATTTAATTTTAAGTGTAGGGAAGCGTCAAAAACTATTTGTAACGTGTGGGATAACAGTATTTATTAAAAATGACTAGTATTTAGAGGTTGGCAAAGGATAAAACTATTTTTAAAAGGTAAAAAATCGTTTTTTATTGAAAAAAATAGTTTTATGAGGTGGAAAAATGAAAATATTTAATTTTAAGTGTAAGGAAATGTCAAAACCTATTTGTAATTTGTGGGTAAACGTTATATATTAAAAATATCTAGTTTTTAGAGGTTGGCAATCGATAAAACTATTTTTAAAAGGTACAAAATCTTTTTTTATTGAAAAAAATAGCTTTATGAGGTGGAAAAATGAAAATATTTAATTTTAAGTGTAGGGAAGCGTCAAAAACTATTTGTAATGTGTGGGTAAGCGTTATTTATTAAAAATAACTAGTTTTTAGAGGTTGGCAAAGGATAAAACTATTTTTAAAAGGTACAAAATCGTTTTTTATTGAAAAAAATAGTTTTATGAGGTGGAAAAATGAAAATATTTAATTTTAAGTGTAAGGAAACGTCAAAAACTATTTGTAATTTGTGGGTAAACGTTATATATTAAAAATAACTAGTTTTTAGAGGTTGGCAACCGATAAAACTATTTTTAAAAGGTACAAAATCGTTTTTTATTGAAAAAAATAGTTTTATGAGTTGGAAAAATGAAAATATTTAATTTTAAGTGTAGGGAAGCGTCAAAAACTATTTGTAATGTGTGGGTAAGCGTTATTTATTAAAAATAACTAGTTTTTAGAGGTTGGCAATCGATAAAACTATTTTTAATAGGTAAAAATCCTTTTTTATTGAAAAAAAATTGATTTATGAGGTGGAAAAATGAAAATATAGAATTAAATATGTTGGGAAACGTCAAAAACTATTTGTAATGTGTGGTTAAACGTTAATTATTAAAAATAACTAGTTTTTAGAGGTTGGCAAACGATAAAACTATTTTTAAAAGGTACAAAATCGTTTTTTATTGAAAAAAATAGTCTTATGAGGTGGAAAAATGAAAATATTTAATTTTAAGTGTAAGGAAATGTCAAAACCTATTTGTAATTTGTGGGTAAACGTTATATATTAAAAAAATCTAGTTTTTAGAGGTTGGCAATCGACAAAACTATTTTTAAAAAGTACAAAATCTTTTTTTATTGAAAAAAATAGCTTTATGAGGTGGAAAAATGAAAATATTTAATTTTAAGTGTAGGGAAGCGTCAAAAACTATTTGTAATGTGTGGGTAAGCGTTATTTATTAAAAATAACTAGTTTTTAGAGGTTGGCAATCGATAAAACTATTTTTAAAAGGTACAAAATCGTTTTTTATTGAAAAAAATGGTTATATGAGGTGGAAAAATGAAAATATTTAATTTTAAGTGTAGGGTAGCGTCAAAAACTATTTGTAATGTGTGGGTAAACGTTATTTATTAAAAATAACTAGTTTTTAGAGGTTGGCAATTTATAAAACTATTTTTAAAAAGGTACAAAATTCATTTTTTATTGAAAAAAATGAGGTGGAAAAATGAAAATATTTAATTTTAAGTGTAGGGAAGCGTCAAAAACTATTTGTAATGTGTGGGTAAGCGTTATTTATTAAAAATAACTAGTTTTTAGAGGTTGGCAATCGATAAAACTATTTTTAAAAGGTACAAAATCGTTTTTTATTTTAAAATATAGTTTTATGCGGTGGAAAAATGAAAATATTTAATTTTAAGTGTAGGAAGGTGTCTAAAACTATTTGTAATGGGTTAACGTTATTTATTAAAAATATCTGGTTCTTCGATGTTGGCAATCGATATAACTATTTTTAAAAGGTAAAAATCCTTTTTTATTGAAAAAAATAAATTTCTGACGTGGAAAAAGGAAAATGTTTAATTTTAAGTGTAGGAAAATGTGTAATGTGTATGGTAATGTGTGGGTAAGCGTCAATTATTAAAAATAACTAGTTTTTAGAGGTTGGCAATCGATAAAACTATTTTTAAATGGTAAAAATCCTTTTTTATTGAAAAAAAATAGATTTATGAGGTGGAAAAATGAAAATATTTTATTTTAAGTGTAGGGAAACGTCAAAAACTATTTGTAATGTGTGGGTAAACGTTATTTATTAAAAATAACTAGTTTTTAGAAATTGGCAATCGATAAAACTATTTTTAAAAGGTAAAAATCTTTTCTTATTGAAAAAAAATAGATTTATGAGGTGGCAAAATGAAAATATAGAATTAAATATGTTGGGAAACGTCAAAAACTATTTAAAAGGTGTAGGTAAACGTTATATATTAAAAATAACTAGTTTTTAGAGGTTGGCAATCTATAAAACTATTTTTAAAAAGGTACAAAATTCATTTTTTATTGAAAAAAATGAGGTGGAAAAATGACAATATTTAATTTTAAGTGTAGGGAAGCGTCAAAAACTATTTGTAACGTGTGGGATAACAGTATTTATTAAAAATGACTAGTATTTAGAGGTTGGCAATCGATAAAACTATTTTTAATAAGTAAAAATCCTTTTTTATTGAAAAAAAAATAGATTTATGAGGTGGAAAAATGAAAACATAGAATTAAATATGTTGGGAAACGTCAAAGACTATTTGTAATGTGTGGTTAAACGTTTATTATTAAAAATAAATAGTTTTTAGAGGTTGGCAAAGGATAAAACTATTTTTAAAAGGTACAAAATCGTTTTTTATTGAAAAAAATAGTTTTATGAGGTGGAAAAATGAAAATATTTAATTTTAAGTGTAAGGAAACGTCAAAAACTATTTGTAATTTGTGGGTAAACGTTATATATTAAAAATAACTAGTTTTTAGAGGTTGGCAACCGATAAAACTATTTTTAAAAGGTACAAAATCGTTTTTTATTGAAAAAAATAGTTTTATGAGTTGGAAAAATGAAAATATTTAATTTTAAGTGTAGGGAAGCGTCAAAAACTATTTGTAATGTGTGGGTAAGCGTTATTTATTAAAAATAACTAGTTTTTAGAGGTTGGCAATCGATAAAACTATTTTTAATAGGTAAAAATCCTTTTTTATTGAAAAAAAATTTATTTATGAGGTGGAAAAATGAAAATATAGAATTAAATATGTTGGGAAACTTCAAAAACTATTTGTAATGTGTGGTTAAACGTTAATTATTAAAAATAACTAGTTTTTAGAGGTTGGCAAACGATAAAACTATTTTTAAAAGGTACAAAATCGTTTTTTATTGAAAAAAATAGTCTTATGAGGTGAAAAAATGAAAATATTTAATTTTAAGTGTAAGGAAACGTCAAAAACTATTTGTAATTTGTGGGTAAACGTTATATATTAAAAATAACTAGTTTTTAGAGGTTGGCAATCGATAAAACTATTTTTAAAAGGTACAAAATCGTTTTTTATTGAAAAAAAAATAGTTTTAGGAGGTGAAAAAATGAAAATATTTAATTTTAAGTGTAGGGAAGCGTCAAAAACTATTTGTAATGTGTGGGTAAGCGTTATTTATTCAAAATAACTAGTTTTTAGAGGTTGGCAATCGATAAAACTATTTTTAAAAGGTACAAAATCGTTTTTTATTGAAAAAAAATGGTTATATGAGGTGGAAAAATGAAAATATTTAATTTGAAGTGTAGGGTAGCGTCAAAAACTATTTGTAATTTGTGGGTAAACGTTATATATTAAAAATAACTAGTTTTTAGAGGCTGGCAACCGATAAAACTATTTTTAAAAGGTACAAAATCGTTTTTTATTGAAAAAAATAGTTTTCTGAGTTGGAAAAATGAAAATATTTAATTTTAAGTGTAGGGAAGCGTCAAGAACTATTTGTAATGTGTGGGTAAGCGTTATTTATTAAAAATAACTAGTTTTTAGAGGTTGGCAATCGATAAAACTATTTTTAATAGGTAAAAATCCTTTTTTAATGAAAAAAAATTGATTTATGAGGTGGAAAAATGAAAATATAGAATTAAATATGTTGGGAAACGTCAAAAACTATTTGTAATGTGTGGTTAAACGTTAATTATTAAAAATAACTAGTTTTTAGAGGTTGGCAAACGATAAAACTATTTTTAAAAGGTACAAAATCGTTTTTTATTGAAAAAAATAGTCTTATGAGGTGGAAAAATGAAAATATTTAATTTTAAGTGTAAGGAAACGTCAAAAACTATTTGTAATTTGTGGGTAAACGTTATATATTAAAAATAACTAGTTTTTAAAGGGTGGCAAATGACAAAACTATTTTTAAAAGGTACAAAATCGTTTTTTATTGAAAAAAAAATAGTTTTAGGAGGTGGAAAAATGAAAATATTTAATTTTAAGTGTAGGGAAGCGTCAAAAACTATTTGTAATGTGTGGGTAAGCGTTATTTATTCAAAATAACTAGTTTTTAGAGGTTGGCAATCGATAAAACTATTTTTAAACGGTACAAAATCGTTTTTTATTGAAAAAAATAGTTTTATGAGTTGGAAAAATGAAAATATTTAATTTTAAGTGTAGGGAAGCGTCAAAAACTATTTGTAATGTGTGGGTAAGCGTTATTTATTAAAAATAACTAGTTTTTAGAGGTTGGCAATCGATAAAACTATTTTTAATAGGTAAAAATCCTTTTTTATTGAAAAAAAATTGATTTATGAGGTGGAAAAATGAAAATATAGAATTAAATATGTTGGGAAACGTCAAAAACTATTTGTAATGTGTAATTAAACGTTAATTATTAAAAATAACTAGTTTTTAGAGGTTGGCAATCGATAAAACTATGAGGTGGAAAAATGAAAATATTTAATTTTAAGTGTAAGGAAACGTCAAAAACTATTTGTAATTTGTGGGTAAACGTTATATATTAAAAATAACTAGTTTTTAGAGGTTGGCAATCGACAAAACTATTTTTAAAAGGTACAAAATCGTTTTTTATTGAAAAAAATAGTCTTATGAGGTGGAAAAATGAAAATATTTAATTTTAAGTGTAAGGAAACGTCAAAAACTATTTGTAATTTGTGGGTAAACGTTATATATTAAAAATAACTAGTTTTTAGAGGTTGGCAATCGATAAAACTATTTTTAAAAGGTACAAAATCGTTTTTTATTGAAAAAAAAATAGTTTTAGGAGGTGGAAAAATGAAAATATTTAATTTTAAGTGTAGGGAAGCGTCAAAAACTATTTGTAATGTGTGGGTAAGCGTTATTTATTCAAAATAACTAGTTTTTAGAGGTTGGCAATCGATAAAACTATTTTTAAAAGGTACAAAATCGTTTTTTATTGAAAAAAATGGTTATATGAGGTGGAAAAATGAAAATATTTAATTTTAAGTGTAGGGTAGCGTCAAAAACTATTTGTAATGTATGGGTAAACGTTATTTATTAAAAATAACTAGTTTTTGGAGGTTTGCAATCGATAAAACTATTTTTAAAAGGTTAAAATCCTTTTTTATTGGAAAAAATAAATTTCTGAGTTGGAAAAATGAAAATGTTTAATTTTAAGTGTAGGAAAAAGTGTAATGTGTATTGTAATGTGTGGGTAAGCGTTAATTATTAAAAATAACTAGTTTTTAGAGGTTGGCAATCGATAAAACTATTTTTAAATGGTAAAAATCCTTTTTTATTGAAAAAAAATAGATTTATGAGGTGGAAAAATGAAAATATTTAATTTCAAGTGTAGGGAAAAGTCAAAAACTATTTGTAATGTGTGGGTAAACGTTATTTATTAAAAATAACTAGTTTTTAGAGGTTGGCAACCGATAAAACTATTTTTAAAAAGGTACAAAATCGTTTTTTATTGAAAAAAATAGTTTTATGCGGTGGGAAAGTGAAAATATTTAATTTAAGGTGTAGAGAAGCGTCTAAACCTATTTGTAATGGGTAAACGTTATTAAAAATAACTAGTTTTTAGAGGTTGGCAATCGATAAAAATATTTTTAAAAGGTACAAAATCGTTTTTTATTGAAAAAAATAGTTATATGAGGTGGAAAAATGAAAATATTTAATTTTAAGTGTAGGGTAGCGTCAAAAACTATTTATAATGTGTGGGTAAACGTTATTTATTAAAAATAACTAGTTTTTAGAGGTTGGCAATCGATAAAACTATTTTTAAAAGGTAAAAATCCTTTTTTATTGAAAAAAATAGTTTTATGAGGTGGCAAAATGAAAATATAGAATTAAACATGTTGGGTAACGTCAAAAACTATTTAAAATGTGTGGGTAAACGTTATATATTAAAAATAACTAGTTTTTAGAGGTTGGCAATCGATAAAACTAATTTTAAAAAAATATTTAAATTTATTTAATTTATTTTGAAAATATTTAATTTTATGTTTAGTGAAGCGTCAAAAACTATTTGTAATGTGTGGGTAAGCGTTATTTATTAAAAATAACTAGTTTTTAGAGGTTGGCAATCGATAAAACTATTTTTAAAAGGTACAAAATCGTTTTTTATTGAAAAATATAGTTATATGAGGTGGAAAAATGAAAATATTTAATTTTAAGTGAAGGGTAGCGTCAATAACTATTTGTAATGTGTGGGTAACCGTTATTTATTAAAAAGAACTAGTTTTTAGAGGTTTGCAATCGATAAAACTATTTTTAAATGGTAAAAATCCTTTTTTATTGAAAAAAAATAGATTTATGAGGTGGAAAAATGAAAATATTTAATTTCAAGTGTAGGGAAACGTCAAAAACTATTTGTAATGTGTGGGTAAACGTTATTTATTAAAAATAACTAGTTTTTAGAGGTTGGCGATCGATAAAACTATTTTTAAAAGGTACAAAATCTTTTTTTTATTGAAAAAAATAGTTTAATGAGGCGGAAAAATAAAAATATTTAGTTCTAATTGTTGGGAAACGTCAAAAACTATTGTGGGTAAGCGTTAATTATTAAAAATAACTAGTTGTTAGAGGTTGGCAATCTATAAAACTATTTTTAAAAGGGTCAAAATTCGTTTTTTATTGAAAAAAATGAGGTGGAAAAATGAAAATATTTAATATTAAGTTTAGGGAAGCGTCAAAAACTATTTATAATTTGTGGAATAACGGTATTTATTAAAAATAACTTGTTTTTAGAGGTTGGGAATCGATAAAATTTTTTTTTCAAAGGCAAAAATCCATTTTTTTGAAAAAAATATATTTATGAAGTGGCAAAATGAAAATATAGAATTAAATATGTTGGGGAACGTCAAAAACTATTTGTAATGTGTGGTTAAACGTTAATTATTAAAAATAACTAGTTTTTAGAGGTTGGCAATCGACAAAACTATTTTTAAAAGGTACAAAATCGTTTTTTATTGAAAAAAATAGTTTTATGTGGTGGAAAAATGAAAATATTTAATTTTAAGTGTAAGGAAACGTCAAAAACTATTTGTAATGTGTGGGTAAACGTTATTTATTAAAAATAACTAGTTTTTAGAGGTTGGCAATCGATAAAACTATTTTTAAAAGGTACAAAATCGGTTTTTATTTTAAAATATAGTTTTATGCGGTGGAAGAATGAAAATATTTAATTTTAAGTGTAGGAAGGTGTCTAAAACTATTTGTAATGGGTTAACGTTATTTATTAAAAATATCTGGTTCTTCGATGTTGGCAATCGATAAAACTATTTTTAAAAGGTAAAAATCCTTTTTTATTGAAAAAAATAAATTTCTGAATTGGAAAAAGGAAAATGTTTAATTTTAAGTGTAGGAAAATGTGTAATGTGTATTGTAATGTATGGGTAAGCGTCAATTATTAAAAATAACTAGTTTTTAGAGGTTGGCAATCGATAAAAATATTTTTAAATGGTAAAAATCCTTTTTTATTTAAAAAAAATAGATTTATGAGGTGGAAAAATGAAAATATTTTATTTTAAGTGTAGGGAAACGTCAAAAACTAGTTGTAGTGTGTGGGTAAACGTTATTTATTAAAAATAACTAGTTTTTAGTGGTTGGCAATCGATAAAACTATTTTTAAAAGGTAAAAATCATTTCTTATTGAAAAAAATAGATTTATGAGGTGGCAAATGAAAATATAGAATTAAATATGTTGGGAAACGTCAAAAACTATTTAAAAGGTGTAGGTAAACGTTATATATTAAAAATAACTAGTTTATAGAGGTTGGCAATCTATAAAACTATTTTTAAAAAGGTACAAAATTCATTTTTTATTGAAAAAAATGAGGTGGAAAAATGAAAATATTTAATTTTAAGTGTAAGGAAATGTCAAAACCTATTTGTAATTTGTGGGTAAACGTTATATATTAAAAATATCTAGTTTTTAGAGGTTGGCAATCGATAAAACTATTTTTAAAAGGTACAAAATCTTTTTTTATTGAAAAAAATAGCTTTATGAGGTGGAAAAATGAAAATATTTAATTTTAAGTGTAGGGAAGCGTCAAAAACTATTTGTAATGTGTGGGTAAGCGTTATTTATTAAAAATAACTAGTTTTTAGAGGTTGGCAATCGATAAAACTATTTTTAAAAGGTACAAAATCGTTTTTTATTTTAAAATATAGTTTTATGCGGTGGAAAAATGAAAATATTTAATTTTAAGTGTAGGAAGGTGTCTAAAACTATTTGTAATGGGTTAACGTTATTTATTAAAAATATCTGGTTCTTCGATGTTGGCAATCGATATAACTATTTTTAAAAGGTAAAAATCCTTTTTTATTGAAAAAAATAAATTTCTGACGTGGAAAAAGGAAAATGTTTAATTTTAAGTGTAGGAATATGTGTAATGTGTATGGTAATGTGTGGGTAAGCGTCAATTATTAAAAATAACTAGTTTTTAGAGGTTGGCAATCGATAAAACTATTTTTAAATGGTAAAAATCCTTTTTTATTGAAAAAAAATAGATTTATGAGGTGGAAAAATGAAAATATTTTATTTTAAGTGTAGGGAAACGTCAAAAACTATTTGTAATGTGTGGGTAAACGTTATTTATTAAAAATAACTAGTTTTTAGAAATTGGCAATCGATAAAACTATTTTTAAAAGGTAAAAATCTTTTCTTATTGAAAAAAAATAGATTTATGAGGTGGCAAAATGAAAATATAGAATTAAATATGTTGGGAAACGTCAAAAACTATTTAAAAGGTGTAGGTAAACGTTATATATTAAAAATAACTAGTTTTTAGAGGTTGGCAATCTATAAAACTATTTTTAAAAAGGTACAAAATTCATTTTTTATTGAAAAAAATGAGGTGGAAAAATGAAAATATTTAATTTTAAGTGTAGGGAAGCGTCAAAAACTATTTGTAACGTGTGGGATAACAGTATTTATTAAAAATGACTAGTATTTAGAGGTTGGCAATCGATAAAACTATTTTTAATAAGTAAAAATCCTTTTTTATTGAAAAAAAATAGATTTATGAGGTGGAAAAATGAAAACATAGAATTAAATATGTTGGGAAACGTCAAAGACTATTTGTAATGTGTGGTTAAACGTTTATTATTAAAAATAAATAGTTTTTAGAGGTTGGCAAAGGATAAAACTATTTTTAAAAGGTACAAAATCGTTTTTTATTGAAAAAAATAGTTTTATGAGGTGGAAAAATGAAAATATTTAATTTTAAGTGTAAGGAAACGTCAAAAACTATTTGTAATTTGTGGGTAAGCGTTATATATTAAAAATAACTAGTTTTTAGAGGTTGGCAACCGATAAAACTATTTTTAAAAGGTACAAAATCGTTTTTTATTGAAAAAAATAGTTTTATGAGGTGGAAAAATAAAAGTATTTAATTTTAAGTGTAGGGAAACATCAAAAACTATTTGTAATGTGTGGGTAAACTTTATTTATTAAAAATAACTAGTTTTTAGAGGTTGGCAATCTATAAAACTATTTTTAAAAGGGTCAAAATTCGTTTTTTATTGAAAAAAATAGTTTTATGAGGTGGAAAAATAAAAGTATTTAATTTTAAGTGTAGGAAAATGTGTAATGTGTATTGTAATGTATGGGTAAGCGTCAATTATTAAAAATAACTAGTTTTTAGAGGTTGGCAATCGATAAAAATATTTTTAAATGGTAAAAATCCTTTTTTATTTAAAAAAAATAGATTTATGAGGTGGAAAAATGAAAATATTTTATTTTAAGTGTAGGGAAACGTCAAAAACTAGTTGTAGTGTGTGGGTAAACGTTATTTATTAAAAATAACTAGTTTTTAGTGGTTGGCAAGCGATAAAACTATTTTTAAAAGGTAAAAATCATTTCTTATTGAAAAAAATAGATTTATGAGGTGGCAAATGAAAATATAGAATTAAATATGTTGGGAAACGTCAAAAACTATTTAAAAGGTGTAGGTAAACGTTATATATTAAAAATAACTAGTTTATAGAGGTTGGCAATCTATAAAACTATTTTTAAAAAGGTACAAAATTCATTTTTTATTGAAAAAAATCAGGTGGAAAAATGAAAATATTTAATTTTAAGTGTAGGGAAGCGTCAAAAACTATTTGTAACGTGTGGGATAACAGTATTTATTAAAAATAACTAGTTTTTAGAGGTTGGCAATCGATAAAACTATTTTTAATAGGTAAAAATCCTTTTTTATTGAAAAAAAATAGATTTATGAGGTGGAAAAATGAAAATATAGAATTAAATATGTTGGGAAACGTCAAAGACTATTTGTAATGTGTGGTTAAACGTTAATTATTAAAAATAACTAGTTTTTAGAGGTTGGCAAACGATAAAACTATTTTTAAAAGGTAAAAAATCGTTTTTTATTGAAAAAAATAGTTTTATGAGGTGGAAAAATGAAAATATTTAATTTTAAGTGTAAGGAAATGTCAAAACCTATTTGTAATTTGTGGGTAAACGTTATATATTAAAAATATCTAGTTTTTAGAGGTTGGCAATCGATAAAACTATTTTTAAAAGGTACAAAATCTTTTTTTATTGAAAAAAATAGCTTTATGAGGTGGAAAAATGAAAATATTTAATTTTAAGTGTAGGGAAGCGTCAAAAACTATTTGTAATGTGTGGGTAAGCGTTATTTCTTAAAAATAACTAGTTTTTAGAGGTTGGCAATCGATAAAACTATTTTTAAAAGGTACAAAATCGTTTTTTATTTTAAAATATAGTTTTATGCGGTGGAAAAATGAAAATATTTAATTTTAAGTGTAGGAAGGTGTCTAAAACTATTTGTAATGGGTTAACGTTATTTATTAAAAATATCTGGTTCTTCGATGTTGGCAATCGATATAACTATTTTTAAAAGGTAAAAATCCTTTTTTATTGAAAAAAATAAATTTCTGACGTGGAAAAAGGAAAATGTTTAATTTTAAGTGTAGGAAAATGTGTAATGTGTATGGTAATGTGTGGGTAAGCGTCAATTATTAAAAATAACTAGTTTTTAGAGGTTGGCAATCGATAAAACTATTTTTAAATGGTAAAAATCCTTTTTTATTGAAAAAAAATAGATTTATGAGGTGGAAAAATGAAAATATTTTATTTTAAGTGTAGGGAAACGTCAAAAACTATTTGTAATGTGTGGGTAAACGTTATTTATTAAAAATAACTAGTTTTTAGAAATTGGCAATCGATAAAACTATTTTTAAAAGGTAAAAATCTTTTCTTATTGAAAAAAAATAGATTTATGAGGTGGCAAAATGAAAATATAGAATTAAATATGTTGGGAAACGTCAAAAACTATTTAAAAGGTGTAGGTAAACGTTATATATTAAAAATAACTAGTTTTTAGAGGTTGGCAATCTATAAAACTATTTTTAAAAAGGTACAAAATTCATTTTTTATTGAAAAAAATGAGGTGGAAAAATGAAAATATTTAATTTTAAGTGTAGGGAAGCGTCAAAAACTATTTGTAACGTGTGGGATAACAGTATTTATTAAAAATGACTAGTATTTAGAGGTTGGCAATCGATAAAACTATTTTTAATAAGTAAAAATCCTTTTTTATTGAAAAAAATAGATTTATGAGGTGGAAAAATGAAAACATAGAATTAAATATGTTGGGAAACGTCAAAGACTATTTGTAATGTGTGGTTAAACGTTTATTATTAAAAATAAATAGTTTTTAGAGGTTGGCAAAGGATAAAACTATTTTTAAAAGGTACAAAATCGTTTTTTATTGAAAAAAATAGTTTTATGAGGTGGAAAAATGAAAATATTTAATTTTAAGTGTAAGGAAACGTCAAAAACTATTTGTAATTTGTGGGTAAACGTTATATATTAAAAATAACTAGTTTTTAGAGGTTGGCAACCGATAAAACTATTTTTAAAAGGTACAAAATCGTTTTTTATTGAAAAAAATAGTTTTATGAGGTGGAAAAATAAAAGTATTTAATTTTAAGTGTAGGGAAACATCAAAAACTATTTGTAATGTGTGGGTAAACTTTATTTATTAAAAATAACTAGTTTTTAGAGGTTGGCAATCTATAAAACTATTTTTAAAAGGGTCAAAATTCGTTTTTTATTGAAAAAAATAGTTTTATGAGGTGGAAAAATAAAAGTATTTAATTTTAAGTGTAGGGAAACGTCAAAAACTATTTGTAATGTGTGGGTAAACTTTATTTTTTAAAATTAACTAGGTTTTAGAGGTTGGCGATCGATAAACTATTTTTAAAAGGTACAAAATCTTTTTTTTATTGAAAAAAATAGTTTAATGAGGCGGAAAAATAAAAATATTTAGTTCTAATTGTTGGGAAACGTCAAAAACTATTGTGGGTAAGCGTTAATTATTAAAAATAACTAGTTGTTAGAGGTTGGCAATCTATAAAACTATTTTTAAAAGGGTCAAAATTCGTTTTTTATTGAAAAAAATGAGGTGGAAAAATGAAAATATTTAATATTAAGTGTAGGGAAGCGTCAAAAACTATTTATAATTTGTGGAATAACGGTATTTATTAAAAATAACTTGTTTTTAGAGGTTGGGAATCGATAAAACTATTTTTCAAAGGCAAAAATCCATTTTTATTGAAAAAAATATATTTATGAGGTGGCAAAATGAAAATATAGAATTAAATATGTTGGGGAACGTCAAAAACTATTTGTAATGTGTGGTTAAACGTTAATTATTAAAAATAACTAGTTTTTAGAGGTTGGCAATCGATAAAACTATTTTTAAAAGGTACAAAATCGTTTTTTATTGAAAAAAATAGTTTTATGTGGTGGAAAAATGAAAATATTTAATTTTAAGTGTAAGGAAACGTCAAAAACTATTTGTAATGTGTGGGTAAACGTTATTTATTAAAAATAACTAGTTTTTAGAGGTTGGCAATCGATAAAACTATTTTTAAAAGGTACAAAATCGGTTTTTATTTTAAAATATAGTTTTATGCGGTGGAAAAATGAAAATATTTAATTTTAAGTGTAGGAAGGTGTCTAAAACTATTTGTAATGGGTTAACGTTATTTATTAAAAATATCTGGTTCTTCGATGTTGGCAATCGATAAAACTATTTTTAAAAGGTAAAAATCCTTTTTTATTGAAAAAAATAAATTTCTGAATTGGAAAAAGGAAAATGTTTAATTTTAAGTGTAGGAAAATGTGTAATGTGTATTGTAATGTATGGGTAAGCGTCAATTATTAAAAATAACTAGTTTTTAGAGGTTGGCAATCGATAAAAATATTTTTAAATGGTAAAAATCCTTTTTTATTTAAAAAAAATAGATTTATGAGGTGGAAAAATGAAAATATTTTATTTTAAGTGTAGGGAAACGTCAAAAACTAGTTGTAGTGTGTGGGTAAACGTTATTTATTAAAAATAACTAGTTTTTAGTGGTTGGCAATCGATAAAACTATTTTTAAAAGGTAAAAATCATTTCTTATTGAAAAAAATAGATTTATGAGGTGGCAAATGAAAATATAGAATTAAATATGTTGGGAAACGTCAAAAACTATTTAAAAGGTGTAGGTAAACGTTATATATTAAAAATAACTAGTTTATAGAGGTTGGCAATCTATAAAACTATTTTTAAAAAGGTACAAAATTCATTTTTTATTGAAAAAAATCAGGTGGAAAAATGAAAATATTTAATTTTAAGTGTAGGGAAGCGTCAAAAACTATTTGTAACGTGTGGGATAACAGTATTTATTAAAAATGACTAGTATTTAGAGGTTGGCAATCGATAAAACTATTTTTAATAAGTAAAAATCCTTTTTTATGAAAAAAATAGATTTATGAGGTGGAAAAATGAAAACATAGAATTGAATATGTTGGGAAACGTCAAAGACTATTTGTAATGTGTGGTTAAACGTTTATTATTAAAAATAAATAGTTTTTAGAGGTTGGCAAAGGATAAAACTATTTTTAAAAGGTACAAAATCGTTTTTTATTGAAAAAAATAGTTTTATGAGGTGGAAAAATGAAAATATTTAATTTTAAGTGTAAGGAAACGTCAAAAACTATTTGTAATTTGTGGGTAAACGTTATATATTAAAAATAACTAGTTTTTAGAGGTTGGCAACCGATAAAACTATTTTTAAAAGGTACAAAATCGTTTTTTATTGAAAAAAATAGTTTTATGAGGTGGAAAAATAAAAGTATTTAATTTTAAGTGTAGGGAAACATCAAAAACTATTTGTAATGTGTGGGTAAACTTTATTTATTAAAAATAACTAGTTTTTAGAGGTTGGCAATCTATAAAACTATTTTTAAAAGGGTCAAAATTCGTTTTTTATTGAAAAAAATAGTTTTATGAGGTGGAAAAATAAAAGTATTTAATTTTAAGTGTAGGGAAACGTCAAAAACTATTTGTAATGTGTGGGTAAACGTTATTTATTAAAAATAACTAGTTTTTAGAAATTGGCAATCGATAAAACTATTTTTAAAAGGTAAAAATCTTTTCTTATTGAAAAAAAATAGATTTATGAGGTGGCAAAATGAAAATATAGAATTAAATATGTTGGGAAACGTCAAAAACTATTTAAAAGCTGTAGGTAAACGTTATATATTAAAAATAACTAGTTTTTAGAGGTTGGCAATCTATAAAACTATTTTTAAAAAGGTACAAAATTCATTTTTTATTGAAAAAAATGAGGTGGAAAAATGAAAATATTTAATTTTAAGTGTAGGGAAGCGTCAAAAACTATTTGTAACGTGTGGGATAACAGTATTTATTAAAAATGACTAGTATTTAGAGGTTGGCAATCGATAAAACTATTTTTAATAAGTAAAAATCCTTTTTTATTGAAAAAAAATAGATTTATGAGGTGGAAAAATGAAAACATAGAATTAAATATGTTGGGAAACGTCAAAGACTATTTGTAATGTGTGGTTAAACGTTTATTATTAAAAATAAATAGTTTTTAGAGGTTGGCAAAGGATAAAACTATTTTTAAAAGGTGCAAAATCGTTTTTTATTGAAAAAAATAGTTTTATGAGGTGGAAAAATGAAAATATTTAATTTTAAGTGTAAGGAAACGTCAAAAACTATTTGTAATTTGTGGGTAAACGTTATATATTAAAAATAACTAGTTTTTAGAGGTTGGCAACCGATAAAACTATTTTTAAAAGGTACAAAATCGTTTTTTATTGAAAAAAATAGTTTTATGAGGTGGAAAAATAAAAGTATTTAATTTTAAGTGTAGGGAAACATCAAAAACTATTTGTAATGTGTGGGTAAACTTTATTTATTAAAAATAACTAGTTTTTAGAGGTTGGCAATCTATAAAACTATTTTTAAAAGGGTCAAAATTCGTTTTTTATTGAAAAAAATAGTTTTATGAGGTGGAAAAATAAAAGTATTTAATTTTAAGTGTAGGGAAACGTCAAAAACTATTTGTAATGTGTGGGTAAACTTTATTTATTAAAAATAACTAGTTTTTAGAGGTTGGCGATCGATAAAACTATTTTTAAAAGGCACAAAATCTTTTTTTTATTGAAAAAAATAGTTTAATGAGGCGGAAAAATAAAAATATTTAGTTCTAATTGTTGGGAAACGTCAAAAACTATTGTGGGTAAGCGTTAATTATTAAAAATAACTAGTTGTTAGAGGTTGGCAATCTATAAAACTATTTTTAAAAGGTACAAAATCTTTTTTTATTGAAAAAAATAGCTTTATGAGGTGGAAAAATGAAAATATTTAATTTTAAGTGTAGGGAAGCGTCAAAAACTATTTGTAATGTGTGGGTAAGCGTTATTTATTAAAAATAACTAGTTTTTAGAGGTTGGCAATCGATAAAACTATTTTTAAAAGGTACAAAATCGTTTTTTATTTTAAAATATAGTTTTATGCGGTGGAAAAATGAAAATATTTAATTTTAAGTGTAGGAAGGTGTCTAAAACTATTTGTAATGGGTTAACGTTATTTATTAAAAATATCTGGTTCTTCGATGTTGGCAATCGATATAACTATTTTTAAAAGGTAAAAATCCTTTTTTATTGAAAAAAATAAATTTCTGACGTGGAAAAAGGAAAATGTTTAATTTTAAGTGTAGGAAAATGTGTAATGTGTATGGTAATGTGTGGGTAAGCGTCAATTATTAAAAATAACTAGTTTTTAGAGGTTGGCAATCGATAAAACTATTTCTAAATGGTAAAAATCCTTTTTTATTGAAAAAAAATAGATTTATGAGGTGGAAAAATGAAAATATTTTATTTTAAGTGTAGGGAAACGTCAAAAACTATTTGTAATGTGTGGGTAAACGTTATTTATTAAAAATAACTAGTTTTTAGAAATTGGCAATCGATAAAACTATTTTTAAAAGGTAAAAATCTTTTCTTATTGAAAAAAAATAGATTTATGAGGTGGCAAAATGAAAATATAGAATTAAATATGTTGGGAAACGTCAAAAACTATTTAAAAGGTGTAGGTAAACGTTATATATTAAAAATAACTAGTTTTTAGAGGTTGGCAATCTATAAAACTATTTTTAAAAAGGTACAAAATTCATTTTTTATTGAAAAAAATGAGGTGGAAAAATGAAAATATTTAATTTTAAGTGTAGGGAAGCGTCAAAAACTATTTGTAACGTGTGGGATAACAGTATTTATTAAAAATGACTAGTATTTAGAGGTTGGCAATCGATAAAACTATTTTTAATAAGTAAAAATCCTTTTTTATTGAAAAAAAATAGATTTATGAGGTGGAAAAATGAAAACATAGAATTAAATATGTTGGGAAACGTCAAAGACTATTTGTAATGTGTGGTTAAACGTTTATTATTAAAAATAAATAGTTTTTAGAGGTTGGCAAAGGATAAAACTATTTTTAAAAGGTACAAAATCGTTTTTTATTGAAAAAAATAGTTTTATGAGGTGGAAAAATGAAAATATTTAATTTTAAGTGTAAGGAAACGTCAAAAACTATTTGTAATTTGTGGGTAAACGTTATATATTAAAAATAACTAGTTTTTAGAGGTTGGCAACCGATAAAACTATTTTTAAAAGGTACAAAATCGTTTTTTATTGAAAAAAATAGTTTTATGAGGTGGAAAAATAAAAGTATTTAATTTTAAGTGTAGGGAAACATCAAAAACTATTTGTAATGTGTGGGTAAACTTTATTTATTAAAAATAACTAGTTTTTAGAGGTTGGCAATCTATAAAACTATTTTTAAAAGGGTCAAAATTCGTTTTTTATTGAAAAAAATAGTTTTATGAGGTGGAAAAATAAAAGTATTTAATTTTAAGTGTAGGGAAACGTCAAAAACTATTTGTAATGTGTGGGTAAACTTTATTTATTAAAAATAACTAGTTTTTAGAGGTTGGCGATCGATAAAACTATTTTTAAAAGGTACAAAATCTTTTTTTTATTGAAAAAAATAGTTTAATGAGGCGGAAAAATAAAAATATTTAGTTCTAATTGTTGGGAAACGTCAAAAACTATTGTGGGTAAGCGTTAATTATTAAAAATAACTAGTTGTTAGAGGTTGGCAATCTATAAAACTATTTTTAAAAGGGTCAAAATTCGTTTTTTATTGAAAAAAATGAGGTGGAAAAATGAAAATATTTAATATTAAGTTTAGGGAAGCGTCAAAAACTATTTATAATTTGTGGAATAACGGTATTTATTAAAAATAACTTGTTTTTAGAGGTTGGGAATCGATAAAATTTTTTTTTCAAAGGCAAAAATCCATTTTTATTGAAAAAAATATATTTATGAAGTGGCAAAATGAAAATATAGAATTAAATATGTTGGGGAACGTCAAAAACTATTTGTAATGTGTGGTTAAACGTTAATTATTAAAAATAACTAGTTTTTAGAGGTTGGCAATCGATAAAACTATTTTTAAAAGGTACAAAATCGTTTTTTATTGAAAAAAATAGTTTTATGTGGTGGAAAAATGAAAATATTTAATTTTAAGTGTAAGGAAACGTCAAAAACTATTTGTAATGTGTGGGTAAACGTTATTTATTAAAAATAACTAGTTTTTAGAGGTTGGCAATCGATAAAACTATTTTTAAAAGGTACAAAATCGGTTTTTATTTTAAAATATAGTTTTATGCGGTGGAAGAATGAAAATATTTAATTTTAAGTGTAGGAAGGTGTCTAAAACTATTTGTAATGGGTTAACGTTATTTATTAAAAATATCTGGATCTTCGATGTTGGCAATCGATATAACTATTTTTAAAAGGTAAAAATCCTTTTTTATTGAAAAAAATAAATTTCTGAATTGGAAAAAGGAAAATGTTTAATTTTAAGTGTAGGAAAATGTGTAATGTGTATTGTAATGTATGGGTAAGCGTCAATTATTAAAAATAACTAGTTTTTAGAGGTTGGCAATCGATAAAAATATTTTTAAATGGTAAAAATCCTTTTTTATTTAAAAAAAATAGATTTATGAGGTGGAAAAATGAAAATATTTTATTTTAAGTGTAGGGAAACGTCAAAAACTAGTTGTAGTGTGTGGGTAAACGTTATTTATTAAAAATAACTAGTTTTTAGTGGTTGGCAATCGATAAAACTATTTTTAAAAGGTAAAAATCATTTCTTATTGAAAAAAATAGATTTATGAGGTGGCAAATGAAAATATAGAATTAAATATGTTGGGAAACGTCAAAAACTATTTAAAAGGTGTAGGTAAACGTTATATATTAAAAATAGCTAGTTTATAGAGGTTGGCAATCTATAAAACTATTTTTAAAAAGGTACAAAATTCATTTTTTATTGAAAAAAATCAGGTGGAAAAATGAAAATATTTAATTTTAAGTGTAGGGAAGCGTCAAAAACTATTTGTAACGTGTGGGATAACAGTATTTATTAAAAATAACTAGTTTTTAGAGGTTGGCAATCGATAAAACTATTTTTAATAGGTACAAATCCTTTTTTATTGAAAAAAAATAGATTTATGAGGTGGAAAAATGAAAATATAGAATTAAATATGTTGGGAAACGTCAAAGACTATTTGTAATGTGTGGTTAAACGTTAATTATTAAAAATAACTAGTTTTTAGAGGTTGGCAAACGATAAAACTATTTTTAAAAGGTAAAAAATCGTTTTTTATTGAAAAAAATAGTTTTATGAGGTGGAAAAATGAAAATATTTAATTTTAAGTGTAAGGAAATGTCAAAACCTATTTGTAATTTGTGGGTAAACGTTATATATTAAAAATATCTAGTTTTTAGAGGTTGGCAATCGATAAAACTATTTTTAAAAGGTACAAAATCTTTTTTTATTGAAAAAAATAGCTTTATGAGGTGGAAAAATGAAAATATTTAATTTTAAGTGTAGGGAACGTCAAAAACTATTTGTAATGTGTGGGTAAGCGTTATTTATTAAAAATAACTAGTTTTTAGAGGTTGGCAATCGATAAAACTATTTTTAAAAGGTACAAAATCGTTTTTTATTTTAAAATATAGTTTTATGCGGTGGAAAAATGAAAATATTTAATTTTAAGTGTAGGAAGGTGTCTAAAACTATTTGTAATGGGTTAACGTTATTTATTAAAAATATCTGGTTCTTCGATGTTGGCAATCGATATAACTATTTTTAAAAGGTAAAAATCCTTTTTTATTGAAAAAAATAAATTTCTGACGTGGAAAAAGGAAAATGTTTAATTTTAAGTGTAGGAAAATGTGTAATGTGTATGGTAATGTGTGGGTAAGCGTCAATTATTAAAAATAACTAGTTTTTAGAGGTTGGCAATCGATAAAACTATTTTTAAATGGTAAAAATCCTTTTTTATTGAAAAAAAATAGATTTATGAGGTGGAAAAATGAAAATATTTTATTTTAAGTGTAGGGAAACGTCAAAAACTATTTGTAATGTGTGGGTAAACGTTATTTATTAAAAATAACTAGTTTTTAGAAATTGGCAATCGATAAAACTATTTTTAAAAGGTAAAAATCTTTTCTTATTGAAAAAAAATAGATTTATGAGGTGGCAAAATGAAAATATAGAATTAAATATGTTGGGAAACGTCAAAAACTATTTAAAAGGTGTAGGTAAACGTTATATATTAAAAATAACTAGTTTTTAGAGGTTGGCAATCTATAAAACTATTTTTAAAAAGGTACAAAATTCATTTTTTATGGAAAAAAATGAGGTGGAAAAATGAAAATATTTAATTTTAAGTGTAGGGAAGCGTCAAAAACTATTTGTAACGTGTGGGATAACAGTATTTATTAAAAATGACTAGTATTTAGAGGTTGGCAATCAATAAAACTATTTTTAATAAGTAAAAATCATTTTTTATTGAAAAAAAATAGATTTATGAGGTGGAAAAATGAAAACATAGAATTAAATATGTTGGGAAACGTCAAAGACTATTTGTAATGTGTGGTTAAACGTTTATTATTAAAAATAAATAGTTTTTAGAGGTTGGCAAAGGATAAAACTATTTTTAAAAGGTACAAAATCGTTTTTTATTGAAAAAAATAGTTTTATGAGGTGGAAAAATGAAAATATTTAATTTTAAGTGTAAGGAAACGTCAAAAACTATTTGTAATTTGTGGGTAAACGTTATATATTAAAAATAACTAGTTTTTAGAGGTTGGCAATCGATAAAAATATTTTTAAATGGTAAAAATCCTTTTTTATTTAAAAAAAATAGATTTATGAGGTGGAAAAATGAAAATATTTTATTTTAAGTGTAGGGAAACGTCAAAAACTAGTTGTAGTGTGTGGGTAAACGTTATTTATTAAAAATAACTAGTTTTTAGTGGTTGGCAATCGATAAAACTATTTTTAAAAGGTAAAAATCATTTCTTATTGAAAAAAATAGATTTATGAGGTGGCAAATGAAAATATAGAATTAAATATGTTGGGAAACGTCAAAAACTATTTAAAAGGTGTAGGTAAACGTTATATATTAAAAATAGCTAGTTTATAGAGGTTGGCAATCTATAAAACTATTTTTAAAAAGGTACAAAATTCATTTTTTATTGAAAAAAATCAGGTGGAAAAATGAAAATATTTAATTTTAAGTGTAGGGAAGCGTCAAAAACTATTTGTAACGTGTGGGATAACAGTATTTATTAAAAATAACTAGTTTTTAGAGGTTGGCAATCGATAAAACTATTTTTAATAGGTAAAAATCCTTTTTTATTGAAAAAAAATAGATTTATGAGGTGGAAAAATGAAAATATAGAATTAAATATGTTGGGAAACGTCAAAGACTATTTGTAATGTGTGGTTAAACGTTAATTATTAAAAATAACTAGTTTTTAGAGGTTGGCAAACGATAAAACTATTTTTAAAAGGTAAAAAATCGTTTTTTATTGAAAAAAATAGTTTTATGAGGTGGAAAAATGAAAATATTTAATTTTAAGTGTAAGGAAATGTCAAAACCTATTTGTAATTTGTGGGTAAACGTTATATATTAAAAATATCTAGTTTTTAGAGGTTGGCAATCGATAAAACTATTTTTAAAAGGTACAAAATCTTTTTTTATTGAAAAAAATAGCTTTATGAGGTGGAAAAATGAAAATATTTAATTTTAAGTGTAGGGAACGTCAAAAACTATTTGTAATGTGTGGGTAAGCGTTATTTATTAAAAATAACTAGTTTTTAGAGGTTGGCAATCGATAAAACTATTTTTAAAAGGTACAAAATCGTTTTTTATTTTAAAATATAGTTTTATGCGGTGGAAAAATGAAAATATTTAATTTTAAGTGTAGGAAGGTGTCTAAAACTATTTGTAATGGGTTAACGTTATTTATTAAAAATATCTGGTTCTTCGATGTTGGCAATCGATATAACTATTTTTAAAAGGTAAAAATCCTTTTTTATTGAAAAAAATAAATTTCTGACGTGGAAAAAGGAAAATGTTTAATTTTAAGTGTAGGAAAATGTGTAATGTGTATGGTAATGTGTGGGTAAGCGTCAATTATTAAAAATAACTAGTTTTTAGAGGTTGGCAATCGATAAAACTATTTTTAAATGGTAAAAATCCTTTTTTATTGAAAAAAAAATAGATTTATGAGGTGGAAAAATGAAAATATTTTATTTTAAGTGTAGGGAAACGTCAAAAACTATTTGTAATGTGTGGGTAAACGTTATTTATTAAAAATAACTAGTTTTTAGAAATTGGCAATCGATAAAACTATTTTTAAAAGGTAAAAATCTTTTCTTATTGAAAAAAAATAGATTTATGAGGTGGCAAAATGAAAATATAGAATTAAATATGTTGGGAAACGTCAAAAACTATTTAAAAGGTGTAGGTAAACGTTATATATTAAAAATAACTAGTTTTTAGAGGTTGGCAATCTATAAAACTATTTTTAAAAAGGTACAAAATTCATTTTTTATGGAAAAAAATGAGGTGGAAAAATGAAAATATTAAATTTTAAGTGTAGGGAAGCGTCAAAAACTATTTGTAACGTGTGGGATAACAGTATTTATTAAAAATGACTAGTATTTAGAGGTTGGCAATCAATAAAACTATTTTTAATAAGTAAAAATCATTTTTTATTGAAAAAAAATAGATTTATGAGGTGGAAAAATGAAAACATAGAATTAAATATGTTGGGAAACGTCAAAGACTATTTGTAATGTGTGGTTAAACGTTTATTATTAAAAATAAATAGTTTTTAGAGGTTGGCAAAGGATAAAACTATTTTTAAAAGGTACAAAATCGTTTTTTATTGAAAAAAATAGTTTTATGAGGTGGAAAAATGAAAATATTTAATTTTAAGTGTAAGGAAACGTCAAAAACTATTTGTAATTTGTGGGTAAACGTTATATATTAAAAATAACTAGTTTTTAGAGGTTGGCAACCGATAAAACTATTTTTAAAAGGTACAAAATCGTTTTTTATTGAAAAAAATAGTTTTATGAGGTGGAAAAATAAAAGTATTTAATTTTAAGTGTAGGGAAACATCAAAAACTATTTGTAATGTGTGGGTAAACTTTATTTATTAAAAATAACTAGTTTTTAGAGGTTGGCAATCTATAAAACTATTTTTAAAAGGGTCAAAATTCGTTTTTTATTGAAAAAAATAGTTTTATGAGGTGGAAAAATAAAAGTATTTAATTTTAAGTGTAGGGAAACGTCAAAAACTATTTGTAATGTGTGGGTAAACTTTATTTATTAAAAATAACTAGTTTTTAGAGGTTGGCGATCGATAAAACTATTTTTAAAAGGTACAAAATCTTTTTTTTATTGAAAAAAATAGTTTAATGAGGCGGAAAAATAAAAATATTTAGTTCTAATTGTTGGGAAACGTCAAAAACTATTGTGGGTAAGCGTTAATTATTAAAAATAACTAGTTGTTAGAGGTTGGCAATCTATAAAACTATTTTTAAAAGGGTCAAAATTCGTTTTTTATTGAAAAAAATGAGGTGGAAAAATGAAAATATTTAATATTAAGTTTAGGGAAGCGTCAAAAACTATTTATAATTTGTGGAATAACGGTATTTATTAAAAATAACTTGTTTTTAGAGGTTGGGAATCGATAAAATTTTTTTTTCAAAGGCAAAAATCCATTTTTATTGAAAAAAATATATTTATGAAGTGGCAAAATGAAAATATAGAATTAAATATGTTGGGGAACGTCAAAAACTATTTGTAATGTGTGGTTAAACGTTAATTATTAAAAATAACTAGTTTTTAGAGGTTGGCAATCGATAAAACTATTTTTAAAAGGTACAAAATCGTTTTTTATTGAAAAAAATAGTTTTATGTGGTGGAAAAATGAAAATATTTAATTTTAAGTGTAAGGAAACGTCAAAAACTATTTGTAATGTGTGGGTAAACGTTATTTATTAAAAATAACTAGTTTTTAGAGGTTGGCAATCGATAAAACTATTTTTAAAAGGTACAAAATCGGTTTTTATTTTAAAATATAGTTTTATGCGGTGGAAGAATGAAAATATTTAATTTTAAGTGTAGGAAGGTGTCTAAAACTATTTGTAATGGGTTAACGTTATTTATTAAAAATATCTGGTTCTTCGATGTTGGCAATCGATAAAACTATTTTTAAAAGGTAAAAATCCTTTTTTATTGAAAAAAATAAATTTCTGAATTGGAAAAAGGAAAATGTTTAATTTTAAGTGTAGGAAAATGTGTAATGTGTATTGTAATGTATGGGTAAGCGTAAATTATTAAAAATAACTAGTTTTTAGAGGTTGGCAATCGATAAAAATATTTTTAAATGGTAAAAATCCTTTTTTATTTAAAAAAAATAGATTTATGAGGTGGAAAAATGAAAATATTTTATTTTAAGTGTAGGGAAACGTCAAAAACTGGTTGTAGTGTGTGGGTAAACGTTATTTATTAAAAATAACTAGTTTTTAGTGGTTGGCAATCGATAAAACTATTTTTAAAAGGTAAAAATCATTTCTTATTGAAAAAAATAGATTTATGAGGTGGCAAATGAAAATATAGAATTAAATATGTTGGGAAACGTCAAAAACTATTTAAAAGGTGTAGGTAAACGTTATATATTAAAAATAACTAGTTTATAGAGGTTGGCAATCTATAAAACTATTTTTAAAAAGGTACAAAATTCATTTTTTATTGAAAAAAATCAGGTGGAAAAATGAAAATATTTAATTTTAAGTGTAGGGAAGCGTCAAAAACTATTTGTAACGTGTGGGATAACAGTATTTATTAAAAATAACTAGTTTTTAGAGGTTGGCAATCGATAAAACTATTTTTAATAGGTAAAAATCCTTTTTTATTGAAAAAAAATAGATTTATGAGGTGGAAAAATGAAAATATAGAATTAAATATGTTGGGAAACGTCAAAGACTATTTGTAATGTGTGGTTAAACGTTAATTATTAAAAATAACTAGTTTTTAGAGGTTGGCAAACGATAAAACTATTTTTAAAAGGTAAAAAATCGTTTTTTATTGAAAAAAATAGTTTTATGAGGTGGAAAAATGAAAATATTTAATTTTAAGTGTAAGGAAATGTCAAAACCTATTTGTAATTTGTGGGTAAACGTTATATATTAAAAATATCTAGTTTTTAGAGGTTGGCAATCGATAAAACTATTTTTAAAAGGTACAAAATCTTTTTTTATTGAAAAAAATAGCTTTATGAGGTGGAAAAATGAAAATATTTAATTTTAAGTGTAGGGAAGCGTCAAAAACTATTTGTAATGTGTGGGTAAGCGTTATTTATTAAAAATAACTAGTTTTTAGAGGTTGGCAATCGATAAAACTATTTTTAAAAGGTACAAAATCGTTTTTTATTTTAAAATATAGTTTTATGCGGTGGAAAAATGAAAATATTTAATTTTAAGTGTAGGAAGGTGTCTAAAACTATTTGTAATGGGTTAACGTTATTTATTAAAAATATCTGGTTCTTCGATGTTGGCAATCGATATAACTATTTTTAAAAGGTAAAAATCCTTTTTTATTGAAAAAAATAAATTTCTGACGTGGAAAAAGGAAAATGTTTAATTTTAAGTGTAGGAAAATGTGTAATGTGTATGGTAATGTGTGGGTAAGCGTCAATTATTAAAAATAACTAGTTTTTAGAGGTTGGCAATCGATAAAACTATTTTTAAATGGTAAAAATCCTTTTTTATTGAAAAAAAATAGATTTATGAGGTGGAAAAATGAAAATATTTTATTTTAAGTGTAGGGAAACGTCAAAAACTATTTGTAATGTGTGGGTAAACGTTATTTATTAAAAATAACTAGTTTTTAGAAATTGGCAATCGATAAAACTATTTTTAAAAGGTAAAAATCTTTTCTTATTGAAAAAAAATAGATTTATGAGGTGGCAAAATGAAAATATAGAATTAAATATGTTGGGAAACGTCAAAAACTATTTAAAAGGTGTAGGTAAACGTTATATATTAAAAATAACTAGTTTTTAGAGGTTGGCAATCTATAAAACTATTTTTAAAAAGGTACAAAATTCATTTTTTATTGAAAAAAATGAGGTGGAAAAATGAAAATATTTAATTTTAAGTGTAGGGAAGCGTCAAAAACTATTTGTAACGTGTGGGATAACAGTATTTATTAAAAATGACTAGTATTTAGAGGTTGGCAATCGATAAAACTATTTTTAATAAGTAAAAATCCTTTTTTATTGAAAAAAAATAGATTTATGAGGTGGAAAAATGAAAACATAGAATTAAATATGTTGGGAAACGTCAAAGACTATTTGTAATGTGTGGTTAAACGTTTATTATTAAAAATAAATAGTTTTTAGAGGTTGGCAAAGGATAAAACTATTTTTAAAAGGTACAAAATCGTTTTTTATTGAAAAAAATAGTTTTATGAGGTGGAAAAATGAAAATATTTAATTTTAAGTGTAAGGAAACGTCAAAAACTATTTGTAATTTGTGGGTAAACGTTATATATTAAAAATAACTAGTTTTTAGAGGTTGGCAACCGATAAAACTATTTTTAAAAGGTACAAAATCGTTTTTTATTGAAAAAAATAGTTTTATGAGGTGGAAAAATAAAAGTATTTAATTTTAAGTGTAGGGAAACATCAAAAACTATTTGTAATGTGTGGGTAAACTTTTTTTATTAAAAATAACTAGTTTTTAGAGGTTGGCAATCTATAAAACTATTTTTAAAAGGGTCAAAATTCGTTTTTTATTGAAAAAAAATAGTTTTATGAGGTGGAAAAATAAAAGTATTTAATTTTAAGTGTAGGGAAACGTCAAAAACTATTTGTAATGTGTGGGTAAACTTTATTTATTAAAAATAACTAGTTTTTAGAGGTTGGCGATCGATAAAACTATTTTTAAAAGGTACAAAATCTTTTTTTTATTGAAAAAAATAGTTTAATGAGGCGGAAAAATAAAAATATTTAGTTCTAATTGTTGGGAAACGTCAAAAACTATTGTGGGTAAGCGTTAATTATTAAAAATAACTAGTTGTTAGAGGTTGGCAATCTATAAAACTATTTTTAAAAGGGTCAAAATTCGTTTTTTATTGAAAAAAATGAGGTGGAAAAATGAAAATATTTAATATTAAGTTTAGGGAAGCGTCAAAAACTATTTATAATTTGTGGAATAACGGTATTTATTAAAAATAACTTGTTTTTAGAGGTTGGGAATCGATAAAATTTTTTTTTCAAAGGCAAAAATCCATTTTTATTGAAAAAAATATATTTATGAAGTGGCAAAATGAAAATATAGAATTAAATATGTTGGGGAACGTCAAAAACTATTTGTAATGTGTGGTTAAACGTTAATTATTAAAAATAACTAGTTTTTAGAGGTTGGCAATCGATAAAACTATTTTTAAAAGGTACAAAATCGTTTTTTATTGAAAAAAATAGTTTTATGTGGTGGAAAAATGAAAATATTTAATTTTAAGTGTAAGGAAACGTCAAAAACTATTTGTAATGTGTGGGTAAACGTTATTTATTAAAAATAACTAGTTTTTAGAGGTTGGCAATCGATAAAACTATTTTTAAAAGGTACAAAATCGGTTTTTATTTTAAAATATAGTTTTATGCGGTGGAAGAATGAAAATATTTAATTTTAAGTGTAGGAAGGTGTCTAAAACTATTTGTAATGGGTTAACGTTATTTATTAAAAATATCTGGTTCTTCGATGTTGGCAATCGATAAAACTATTTTTAAAAGGTAAAAATCCTTTTTTATTGAAAAAAATAAATTTCTGAATTGGAAAAAGGAAAATGTTTAATTTTAAGTGTAGGAAAATGTGTAATGTGTATTGTAATGTATGGGTAAGCGTCAATTATTAAAAATAACTAGTTTTTAGAGGTTGGCAATCGATAAAACTATTTTTAAAAGGTACAAAATCGTTTTTTATTGAAAAAAATAGTTTTATGTGGTGGAAAAATGAAAATATTTAATTTTAAGTGTAAGGAAACGTCAAAAACTATTTGTAATGTGTGGGTAAACGTTATTTATTAAAAATAACTAGTTTTTAGAGGTTGGCAATCGATAAAAATATTTTTAAATGGTAAAAATCCTTTTTTATTTAAAAAAAATAGATTTATGAGGTGGAAAAATGAAAATATTTTATTTTAAGTGTAGGGAAACGTCAAAAACTAGTTGTAGTGTGTGGGTAAACGTTATTTATTAAAAATAACTAGTTTTTAGTGGTTGGCAATCGATAAAACTATTTTTAAAAGGTAAAAATCATTTCTTATTGAAAAAAATAGATTTATGAGGTGGCAAATGAAAATATAGAATTAAATATGTTGGGAAACGTCAAAAACTATTTAAAAGGTGTAAAATAACTAGTTTATAGAGGTTGGCAATCTATAAAACTATTTTTAAAAAGGTACAAAATTAATTTTTTATTGAAAAAAATCAGGTGGAAAAATGAAAATATTTAATTTTAAGTGTAGGGAAGCGTCAAAAACTATTTGTAACGTGTGGGATAACAGTATTTATTAAAAATAACTAGTTTTTAGAGGTTGGCAATCGATAAAACTATTTTTAATAGGTAAAAATCCTTTTTTATTGAAAAAAAATAGATTTATGAGGTGGAAAAATGAAAATATAGAATTAAATATGTTGGGAAACGTCAAAGACTATTTGTAATGTGTGGTTAAACGTTAATTATTAAAAATAACTAGTTTTTAGAGGTTGGCAAACGATAAAACTATTTTTAAAAGGTAAAAAATCGTTTTTTATTGAAAAAAATAGTTTTATGAGGTGGAAAAATGAAAATATTTAATTTTAAGTGTAAGGAAATGTCAAAACCTATTTGTAATTTGTGGGTAAACGTTATATATTAAAAATATCTAGTTTTTAGAGGTTGGCAATCGATAAAACTATTTTTAAAAGGTACAAAATCTTTTTTTATTGAAAAAAATAGCTTTATGAGGTGGAAAAATGAAAATATTTAATTTTAAGTGTAGGGAAGCGTCAAAAACTATTTGTAATGTGTGGGTAAGCGTTATTTATTAAAAATAACTAGTTTTTAGAGGTTGGCAATCGATAAAACTATTTTTAAAAGGTACAAAATCGTTTTTTATTTTAAAATATAGTTTTATGCGGTGGAAAAATGAAAATATTTAATTTTAAGTGTAGGAAGGTGTCTAAAACTATTTGTAATGGGTTAACGTTATTTATTAAAAATATCTGGTTCTTCGATGTTGGCAATCGATATAACTATTTTTAAAAGGTAAAAATCCTTTTTTATTGAAAAAAATAAATTTCTGACGTGGAAAAAGGAAAATGTTTAATTTTAAGTGTAGGAAAATGTGTAATGTGTATGGTAATGTGTGGGTAAGCGTCAATTATTAAAAATAACTAGTTTTTAGAGGTTGGCAATCGATAAAACTATTTTTAAATGGTAAAAATCCTTTTTTATTGAAAAAAAATAGATTTATGAGGTGGAAAAATGAAAATATTTTATTTTAAGTGTAGGGAAACGTCAAAAACTATTTGTAATGTGTGGGTAAACGTTATTTATTAAAAATAACTAGTTTTTAGAAATTGGCAATCGATAAAACTATTTTTAAAAGGTAAAAATCTTTTCTTATTGAAAAAAAATAGATTTATGAGGTGGCAAAATGAAAATATAGAATTAAATATGTTGGGAAACGTCAAAAACTATTTAAAAGGTTTAGGTAAACGTTATATATTAAAAATAACTAGTTTTTAGAGGTTGGCAATCTATAAAACTATTTTTAAAAAGGTACAAAATTCATTTTTTATTGAAAAAAATGAGGTGGAAAAATGAAAATATTTAATTTTAAGTGTAGGGAAGCGTCAAAAACTATTTGTAACGTGTGGGATAACAGTATTTATTAAAAATGACTAGTATTTAGAGGTTGGCAATCGATAAAACTATTTTTAATAAGTAGAAATCCTTTTTTATTGAAAAAAAATAGATTTATGAGGTGGAAAAATGAAAACATAGAATTAAATATGTTGGGAAACGTCAAAGACTATTTGTAATGTGTGGTTAAACGTTTATTATTAAAAATAAATAGTTTTTAGAGGTTGGCAAAGGATAAAACTATTTTTAAAAGGTACAAAATCGTTTTTTATTGAAAAAAATAGTTTTATGAGGTGGAAAAATTAAAATATTTAATTTTAAGTGTAAGGAAACGTCAAAAACTATTTGTAATTTGTGGGTAAACGTTATATATTAAAAATAACTAGTTTTTAGAGGTTGGCAACCGATAAAACTATTTTTAAAAGGTACAAAATCGTTTTTTATTGAAAAAAATAGTTTTATGAGGTGAAAAAATAAAAGTATTTAATTTTAAGTGTAGGGAAACATCAAAAACTATTTGTAATGTGTGGGTAAACTTTATTTATTAAAAATAACTAGTTTTTAGAGGTTGGCAATCTATAAAACTATTTTTAAAAGGGTCAAAATTCGTTTTTTATTGAAAAAAATAGTTTTATGAGGTGGAAAAATAAAAGTATTTAATTTTAAGTGTAGGGAAACGTCAAAAACTATTTGTAATGTGTGGGTAAACTTTATTTATTAAAAATAACTAGTTTTTAGAGGTTGGCGATCGATAAAACTATTTTTAAAAGGTACAAAATATTTTTTTTATTGAAAAAAATAGTTTAATGAGGCGGAAAAATAAAAATATTTAGTTCTAATTGTTGGGAAACGTCAAAAACTATTGTGGGTAAGCGTTAATTATTAAAAATAACTAGTTGTTAGAGGTTGGCAATCTATAAAACTATTTTTAAAAGGGTCAAAATTCGTTTTTTATTGAAAAAAATGAGGTGGAAAAATGAAAATATTTAATATTAAGTTTAGGGAAGCGTCAAAAACTATTTATAATTTGTGGAATAACGGTATTTATTAAAAATAACTTGTTTTTAGAGGTTGGGAATCGATAAAATTTTTTTTTCAAAGGCAAAAATCCATTTTTATTGAAAAAAATATATTTATGAAGTGGCAAAATGAAAATATAGAATTAAATATGTTGGGGAACGTCAAAAACTATTTGTAATGTGTGGTTAAACGTTAATTATTAAAAATAACTAGTTTTTAGAGGTTGGCAATCGATAAAACTATTTTTAAAAGGTACAAAATCGTTTTTTATTGAAAAAAATAGTTTTATGTGGTGGAAAAATGAAAATATTTAATTTTAAGTGTAAGGAAACGTCAAAAACTATTTGTAATGTGTGGGTAAACGTTATTTATTAAAAATAACTAGTTTTTAGAGGTTGGCAATCGATAAAACTATTTTTAAAAGGTACAAAATCGGTTTTTAT
Organism: Drosophila orena; assembly: GCA_005876975.1. Lineage (NCBI taxonomy): Eukaryota > Metazoa > Arthropoda > Insecta > Diptera > Drosophilidae > Drosophila > Drosophila orena. Next base: position 13,022 of record VCKV01000281.1, on the reverse strand, counting down.
TTTAAAATATAGTTTTATGCGGTGGAAGAATGAAAATATTTAATTTTAAGTGTAGGAAGGTGTCTAAAACTATTTGTAATGGGTTAACGTTATTTATTAAAAATATCTGGTTCTTCGATGTTGGCAATCGATAAAACTATTTTTAAAAGGTAAAAATCCTTTTTTATTGAAAAAAATAAATTTCTGAATTGGAAAAAGGAAAATGTTTAATTTTAAGTGTAGGAAAATGTGTAATGTGTATTGTAATGTATGGGTAAGCGTCAATTATTAAAAATAACTAGTTTTTAGAGGTTGGCAATCGATAAAAATATTTTTAAATGGTAAAAATCCTTTTTTATTTAAAAAAAATAGATTTATGAGGTGGAAAAATGAAAATATTTTATTTTAAGTGTAGGGAAACGTCAAAAACTAGTTGTAGTGTGTGGGTAAACGTTATTTATTAAAAATAACTAGTTTTTAGTGGTTGGCAATCGATAAAACTATTTTTAAAAGGTAAAAATCATTTCTTATTGAAAAAAATAGATTTATGAGGTGGCAAATGAAAATATAGAATTAAATATGTTGGGAAACGTCAAAAACTATTTAAAAGGTGTAGGTAAACGTTATATATTAAAAATAACTAGTTTATAGAGGTTGGCAATCTATAAAACTATTTTTAAAAAGGTACAAAATTCATTTTTTATTGAAAAAAATCAGGTGGAAAGATGAAAATATTTAATTTTAAGTGTAGGGAAGCGTCAAAAACTATTTGTAACGTGTGGGATAACAGTATTTATTAAAAATAACTAGTTTTTAGAGGTTGGCAATCGATAAAACTATTTTTAATAGGTAAAAATCCTTTTTTATTGAAAAAAAATAGATTTATGAGGTGGAAAAATGAAAATATAGAATTAAATATGTTGGGAAACGTCAAAGACTATTTGTAATGTGTGGTTAAACGTTAATTATTAAAAATAACTAGTTTTTAGAGGTTGGCAAACGATAAAACTATTTTTAAAAGGTAAAAAATCGTTTTTTATTGAAAAAAATAGTTTTATGAGGTGGAAAAATGAAAATATTTAATTTTAAGTGTAAGGAAATGTCAAAACCTATTTGTAATTTGTGGGTAAACGTTATATATTAAAAATATCTAGTTTTTAGAGGTTGGCAATCGATAAAACTATTTTTAAAAGGTACAAAATCTTTTTTTATTGAAAAAAAATAGCTTTATGAGGTGGAAAAATGAAAATATTTAATTTTAAGTGTAGGGAAGCGTCAAAAACTATTTGTAATGTGTGGGTAAGCGTTATTTATTAAAAATAACTAGTTTTTAGAGGTTGGCAATCGATAAAACTATTTTTAAAAGGTACAAAATCGTTTTTTATTTTAAAATATAGTTTTATGCGGTGGAAAAATGAAAATATTTAATTTTAAGTGTAGGAAGGTGTCTAAAACTATTTGTAATGGGTTAACGTTATTTATCAAAAATATCTGGTTCTTCGATGTTGGCAATCGATATAACTATTTTTAAAAGGTAAAAATCCTTTTTTATTGAAAAAAATAAATTTCTGACGTGGAAAAAGGAAAATGTTTAATTTTAAGTGTAGGAAAATGTGTAATGTGTATGGTAATGTGTGGGTAAGCGTCAATTATTAAAAATAACTAGTTTTTAGAGGTTGGCAATCGATAAAACTATTTTTAAATGGTAAAAATCCTTTTTTATTGAAAAAAAATAGATTTATGAGGTGGAAAAATGAAAATATTTTATTTTAAGTGTAGGGAAACGTCAAAAACTATTTGTAATGTGTGGGTAAACGTTATTTATTAAAAATAACTAGTTTTTAGAAATTGGCAATCGATAAAACTATTTTTAAAAGGTAAAAATCTTTTCTTATTGAAAAAAAATAGATTTATGAGGTGGCAAAATGAAAATATAGAATTAAATATGTTGGGAAACGTCAAAAACTATTTAAAAGGTGTAGGTAAACGTTATATATTAAAAATAACTAGTTTTTAGAGGTTGGCAATCTATAAAACTATTTTTAAAAAGGTACAAAATTCATTTTTTATTGAAAAAAATGAGGTGGAAAAATGAAAATATTTAATTTTAAGTGTAGGGAAGCGTCAAAAACTATTTGTAACGTGTGGGATAACAGTATTTATTAAAAATGACTAGTATTTAGAGGTTGGCAATCGATAAAACTATTTTTAATAAGTAAAAATCCTTTTTTATTGAAAAAAAATAGATTTATGAGGTGGAAAAATGAAAACATAGAATTAAATATGTTGGGAAACGTCAAAGACTATTTGTAATGTGTGGTTAAACGTTTATTATTAAAAATAAATAGTTTTTAGAGGTTGGCAAAGGATAAAACTATTTTTAAAAGGTACAAAATCGTTTTTTATTGAAAAAAAATTGTTTTATGAGGTGGAAAAATTAAAATATTTAATTTTAAGTGTAAGGAAACGTCAAAAACTATTTGTAATTTGTGGGTAAACGTTATATATTAAAAATAACTAGTTTTTAGAGGTTGGCAACCGATAAAACTATTTTTAAAAGGTACAAAATCGTTTTTTATTGAAAAAAATAGTTTTATGAGGTGAAAAAATAAAAGTATTTAATTTTAAGTGTAGGGAAACATCAAAAACTATTTGTAATGTGTGGGTAAACTTTATTTATTAAAAATAACTAGTTTTTAGAGGTTGGCAATCTATAAAACTATTTTTAAAAGGGTCAAAATTCGTTTTTTATTGAAAAAAATAGTTTTATGAGGTGGAAAAATAAAAGTATTTAATTTTAAGTGTAGGGAAACGTCAAAAACTATTTGTAATGTGTGGGTAAACTTTATTTATTAAAAATAACTAGTTTTTAGAGGTTGGCGATCGATAAAACTATTTTTAAAAGGTACAAAATCTTTTTTTATTGAAAAAAATAGTTTAATGAGGCGGAAAAATAAAAATATTTAGTTCTAATTGTTGGGAAACGTCAAAAACTATTGTGGGTAAGCGTTAATTATTAAAAATAACTAGTTGTTAGAGGTTGGCAATCTATAAAACTATTTTTAAAAGGGTCAAAATTCGTTTTTTATTGAAAAAAATGAGGTGGAAAAATGAAAATATTTAATATTAAGTTTAGGGAAGCGTCAAAAACTATTTATAATTTGTGGAATAACGGTATTTATTAAAAATAACTTGTTTTTAGAGGTTGGGAATCGATAAAATTTTTTTTTCAAAGGCAAAAATCCATTTTTATTGAAAAAAATATATTTATGAAGTGGCAAAATGAAAATATAGAATTAAATATGTTGGGGAACGTCAAAAACTATTTGTAATGTGTGGTTAAACGTTAATTATTAAAAATAACTAGTTTTTAGAGGTTGGCAATCGATAAAACTATTTTTAAAAGGTACAAAATCGTTTTTTATTGAAAAAAATAGTTTTATGTGGTGGAAAAATGAAAATATTTAATTTTAAGTGTAAGGAAACGTCAAAAACTATTTGTAATGTGTGGGTAAACGTTATTTATTAAAAATAACTAGTTTTTAGAGGTTGGCAATCGATAAAACTATTTTTAAAAGGTACAAAATCGGTTTTTATTTTAAAATATAGTTTTATGCGGTGGAAGAATGAAAATATTTAATTTTAAGTGTAGGAAGGTGTCTAAAACTATTTGTAATGGGTTAACGTTATTTATTAAAAATATCTGGTTCTTCGATGTTGGCAATCGATAAAACTATTTTTAAAAGGTAAAAATCCTTTTTTATTGAAAAAAATAAATTTCTGAATTGGAAAAAGGAAAATGTTTAATTTTAAGTGTAGGAAAATGTGTAATGTGTATTGTAATGTATGGGTAAGCGTCAATTATTAAAAATAACTAGTTTTTAGAGGTTGGCAATCGATAAAAATATTTTTAAATGGTAAAAATCCTTTTTTATTTAAAAAAAATAGATTTATGAGGTGGAAAAATGAAAATATTTTATTTTAAGTGTAGGGAAACGTCAAAAACTAGTTGTAGTGTGTGGGTAAACGTTATTTATTAAAAATAACTAGTTTTTAGTGGTTGGCAATCGATAAAACTATTTTTAAAAGGTAAAAATCGTTTTTTATTGAAAAAAATAGTTTTATGAGGTGGAAAAATGAAAATATTTAATTTTAAGTGTAAGGAAATGTCAAAACCTATTTGTAATTTGTGGGTAAACGTTATATATTAAAAATATCTAGTTTTTAGAGGTTGGCAATCGATAAAACTATTTTTAAAAGGTACAAAATCTTTTTTTATTGAAAAAAATAGCTTTATGAGGTGGAAAAATGAAAATATTTAATTTTAAGTGTAGGGAAGCGTCAAAAACTATTTGTAATGTGTGGGTAAGCGTTATTTATTAAAAATAACTAGTTTTTAGAGGTTGGCAATCGATAAAACTATTTTTAAAAGGTACAAAATCGTTTTTTATTTTAAAATATAGTTTTATGCGGTGGAAAAATGAAAATATTTAATTTTAAGTGTAGGAAGGTGTCTAAAACTATTTGTAATGGGTTAACGTTATTTATCAAAAATATCTGGTTCTTCGATGTTGGCAATCGATATAACTATTTTTAAAAGGTAAAAATCCTTTTTTATTGAAAAAAATAAATTTCTGACGTGGAAAAAGGAAAATGTTTAATTTTAAGTGTAGGAAAATGTGTAATGTGTATGGTAATGTGTGGGTAAGCGTCAATTATTAAAAATAACTAGTTTTTAGAGGTTGGCAATCGATAAAACTATTTTTAAATGGTAAAAATCCTTTTTTATTGAAAAAAAATAGATTTATGAGGTGGAAAAATGAAAATATTTTATTTTAAGTGTAGGGAAACGTCAAAAACTATTTGTAATGTGTGGGTAAACGTTATTTATTAAAAATAACTAGTTTTTAGAAATTGGCAATCGATAAAACTATTTTTAAAAGGTAAAAATCTTTTCTTATTGAAAAAAAATAGATTTATGAGGTGGCAAAATGAAAATATAGAATTAAATATGTTGGGAAACGTCAAAAACTATTTAAAAGGTGTAGGTAAACGTTATATATTAAAAATAACTAGTTTTTAGAGGTTGGCAATCTATAAAACTATTTTTAAAAAGGTACAAAATTCATTTTTTATTGAAAAAAATGAGGTGGAAAAATGAAAATATTTAATTTTAAGTGTAGGGAAGCGTCAAAAACTATTTGTAACGTGTGGGATAACAGTATTTATTAAAAATGACTAGTATTTAGAGGTTGGCAATCGATAAAACTATTTTTAATAAGTAAAAATCCTTTTTTATTGAAAAAAAATAGATTTATGAGGTGGAAAAATGAAAACATAGAATTAAATATGTTGGGAAACGTCAAAGACTATTTGTAATGTGTGGTTAAACGTTTATTATTAAAAATAAATAGTTTTTAGAGGTTGGCAAAGGATAAAACTATTTTTAAAAGGTACAAAATCGTTTTTTATTGAAAAAAAATTGTTTTATGAGGTGGAAAAATTAAAATATTTAATTTTAAGTGTAAGGAAACGTCAAAAACTATTTGTAATTTGTGGGTAAACGTTATATATTAAAAATAACTAGTTTTTAGAGGTTGGCAACCGATAAAACTATTTTTAAAAGGTACAAAATCGTTTTTTATTGAAAAAAATAGTTTTATGAGGTGGAAAAATAAAAGTATTTAATTTTAAGTGTAGGGAAACATCAAAAACTATTTGTAATGTGTGGGTAAACTTTATTTATTAAAAATAACTAGTTTTTAGAGGTTGGCAATCTATAAAACTATTTTTAAAAGGGTCAAAATTCGTTTTTTATTGAAAAAAATAGTTTTATGAGGTGGAAAAATAAAAGTATTTAATTTTAAGTGTAGGGAAACGTCAAAAACTATTTGTAATGTGTGGGTAAACTTTATTTATTAAAAATAACTAGTTTTTAGAGGTTGGCGATCGATAAAACTATTTTTAAAAGGTACAAAATCTTTTTTTATTGAAAAAAATAGTTTAATGAGGCGGAAAAATAAAAATATTTAGTTCTAATTGTTGGGAAACGTCAAAAACTATTGTAATGTGTGGGTAAGCGTTAATTATTAAAAATAACTAGTTGTTAGAGGTTGGCAATCTATAAAACTATTCTTAAAAGGGTCAAAATTCGTTTTTTATTGAAAAAAATGAGGTGGAAAAATGAAAATATTTAATATTAAGTTTAGGGAAGCGTCAAAAACTATTTATAATTTGTGGAATAACGGTATTTATTAAAAATAACTTGTTTTTAGAGGTTGGGAATCGATAAAATTTTTTTTTCAAAGGCAAAAATCCATTTTTATTGAAAAAAATATATTTATGAGGTGGCAAAATGAAAATATAGAATTAAATATGTTGGGGAACGTCAAAAACTATTTGTAATGTGTGGGTAAACGTTATTTATTAAAAATAACTAGTTTTTAGAGGTTGGCAATCGATAAAACTATTTTTAAAAGGTACAAAATCGTTTTTTATTGAAAAAAATAGTTTTATGTGGTGGAAAAATGAAAATATTTAATTTTAAGTGTAAGGAAACGTCAAAAACTATTTGTAATGTGTGGGTAAACGTTATTTATTAAAAATAACTAGTTTTTAGAGGTTGGCAATCGATAAAACTATTTATAAAAAGGTACAAAATCGGTTTTTATTTTAAAATATAGTTTTATGCGGTGGAAGAATGAAAATATTTAATTTTAAGTGTAGGAAGGTGTCTAAAACTATTTGTAATGGGTTAACGTTATTTATTAAAAATATCTGGTTCTTCGATGTTGGCAATCGATAAAACTATTTTTAAAAGGTAAAAATCCTTTTTTATTGAAAAAAATAAATTTCTGAATTGGAAAAAGGAAAATGTTTAATTTTAAGTGTAGGAAAATGTGTAATGTGTATTGTAATGTATGGGTAAGCGTCAATTATTAAAAATAACTAGTTTTTAGAGGTTGGCAATCGATAAAAATATTTTTAAATGGTAAAAATCCTTTTTTATTTAAAAAAAATAGATTTATGAGGTGGAAAAATGAAAATATTTTATTTTAAGTGTAGGGAAACGTCAAAAACTAGTTGTAGTGTGTGGGTAAACGTTATTTATTAAAAATAACTAGTTTTTAGTGGTTGGCAATCGATAAAACTATTTTTAAAAGGTAAAAATCATTTCTTATTGAAAAAAATAGATTTATGAGGTGGCAAATGAAAATATAGAATTAAATATGTTGGGAAACGTCAAAAACTATTTGTAATGTGTGGGTAATCGTCAATTATTAAAAATAACTAGTTTTTAGAGGTTGGCAATCGATAAAACTATTTTTAAGTGGTAAAAATCCTTTTTTATTGAAAAAAAATAGATTTATGAGGTGGAAAAATGAAAATATTTTATTTTAAGTGTAGGGAAACGTCAAAAACTATTTGTAATGTGTGGGTAAACGTTATTTATTAAAAATAACTAGTTTTTAGAAATTGGCAATCGATAAAACTATTTTTAAAAGGTAAAAATCTTTTCTTATTGAAAAAAAATAGATTTATGAGGTGGCAAAATGAAAATATAGAATTAAATATGTTGGGAAACGTCAAAAACTATTTAAAAGGTGTAGGTAAACGTTATATATTAAAAATAACTAGTTTTTAGAGGTTGGCAATCTATAAAACTATTTTTAAAAAGGTACAAAATTCATTTTTTATTGAAAAAAATGAGGTGGAAAAATGACAATATTTAATTTTAAGTGTAGGGAAGCGTCAAAAACTATTTGTAACGTGTGGGATAACAGTATTTATTAAAAATGACTAGTATTTAGAGGTTGGCAATCGATAAAACTATTTTTAATAAGTAAAAATCCTTTTTTATTGAAAAAAAATAGATTTATGAGGTGGAAAAATGAAAACATAGAATTAAATATGTTGGGAAACGTCAAAGACTATTTGTAATGTGTGGTTAAACGTTTATTATTAAAAATAAATAGTTTTTAGAGGTTGGCAAAGGATAAAACTATTTTTAAAAGGTACAAAATCGTTTTTTATTGAAAAAAATAGTTTTATGAGGTGGAAAAATGAAAATATTTAATTTTAAGTGTAAGGAAACGTCAAAAACTATTTGTAATTTGTGGGTAAACGTTATATATTAAAAATAACTAGTTTTTAGAGGTTGGCAACCGATAAAACTATTTTTAAAAGGTACAAAATCGTTTTTTATTGAAAAAAATAGTTTTATGAGTTGGAAAAATGAAAATATTTAATTTTAAGTGTAGGGAAGCGTCAAAAACTATTTGTAATGTGTGGGTAAGCGTTATTTATTAAAAATAACTAGTTTTTAGAGGTTGGCAATCGATAAAACTATTTTTAATAGGTAAAAATCCTTTTTTATTGAAAAAAATTGATTTATGAGGTGGAAAAATGAAAATATAGAATTAAATATGTTGGGAAACGTCAAAAACTATTTGTAATGTGTGGTTAAACGTTAATTATTAAAAATAACTAGTTTTTAGAGGTTGGCAAACGATAAAACTATTTTTAAAAGGTACAAAATCGTTTTTTATTGAAAAAAATAGTCTTATGAGGTGGAAAAATGAAAATATTTTATTTTAAGTGTAAGGAAATGTCAAAACCTATTTGTAATTTGTGGGTAAACGTTATATATTAAAAATATCTAGTTTTTAGAGGTTGGCAATCGATAAAACTATTTTTAAAAGGTACAAAATCTTTTTTTATTGAAAAAAATAGCTTTATGAGGTGGAAAAATGAAAATATTTAATTTTAAGTGTAGGGAAGCGTCAAAAACTATTTGTAATGTGTGGGTAAGCGTTATTTATTAAAAATAACTAGTTTTTAGAGGTTGGCAATCGATAAAACTATTTTTAAAAGGTACAAAATCGTTTTTTATTGAAAAAAATAGTTATATGAGGTGGAAAATGAAAATATTTAATTTTAAGTGTAGGGTAGCGTCAAAAACTATTTGTAATGTGTGGGTAAACGTTATTTATTAAAAATAACTAGTTTTTAGAGGTTGGCAATTTATAAAACTATTTTTAAAAAGGTACAAAATTCATTTTTTATTGAAAAAAATGAGGTGGAAAAATGAAAATATTTAATTTTAAGTGTAGGGAAGCGTCAAAAACTATTTGTAATGTGTGGGTAAGCGTTATTTATTAAAAATAACTAGTTTTTAGAGGTTGGCAATCGATAAAACTATTTTTAAGAGGTACAAAATCGTTTTTTATTTTAAAATATAGTTTTATGCGGTGGAAAAATGAAAATATTTAATTTTAAGTGTAGGAAGGTGTCTAAAACTATTTGTAATGGGTTAACGTTATTTATTAAAAATATCTGGTTCTTCGATGTTGGCAATCGATATAACTATTTTTAAAAGGTAAAAATCCTTTTTTATTGAAAAAAATAAATTTCTGACGTGGAAAAAGGAAAATGTTTAATTTTAAGTGTAGGAAAATGTGTAATGTGTATGGTAATGTGTGGGTAAGCGTCAATTATTAAAAATAACTAGTTTTTAGAGGTTGGCAATCGATAAAACTATTTTTAAGTGGTAAAAATCCTTTTTTATTGAAAAAAAATAGATTTATGAGGTGGAAAAATGAAAATATTTTATTTTAAGTGTAGGGAAACGTCAAAAACTATTTGTAATGTGTGGGTAAACGTTATTTATTAAAAATAACTAGTTTTTAGAAATTGGCAATCGATAAAACTATTTTTAAAAGGTAAAAATCTTTTCTTATTGAAAAAAAATAGATTTATGAGGTGGCAAAATGAAAATATAGAATTAAATATGTTGGGAAACGTCAAAAACTATTTAAAAGGTGTAGGTAAACGTTATATATTAAAAATAACTAGTTTTTAGAGGTTGGCAATCTATAAAACTATTTTTAAAAAGGTACAAAATTCATTTTTTATTGAAAAAAATGAGGTGGAAAAATGACAATATTTAATTTTAAGTGTAGGGAAGCGTCAAAAACTATTTGTAACGTGTGGGATAACAGTATTTATTAAAAATGACTAGTATTTAGAGGTTGGCAATCGATAAAACTATTTTTAATAAGTAAAAATCCTTTTTTATTGAAAAAAAATAGATTTATGAGGTGGAAAAATGAAAACATAGAATTAAATATGTTGGGAAACGTCAAAGACTATTTGTAATGTGTGGTTAAACGTTTATTATTAAAAATAAATAGTTTTTAGAGGTTGGCAAAGGATAAAACTATTTTTAAAAGGTACAAAATCGTTTTTTATTGAAAAAAATAGTTTTATGAGGTGGAAAAATGAAAATATTTAATTTTAAGTGTAAGGAAACGTCAAAAACTATTTGTAATTTATGGGTAAACGTTATATATTAAAAATAACTAGTTTTTAGAGGTTGGCAACCGATAAAACTATTTTTAAAAGGTACAAAATCGTTTTTTATTGAAAAAAAATAGTTTTATGAGTTGGAAAAATGAAAATATTTAATTTTAAGTGTAGGGAAGCGTCAAAAACTATTTGTAATGTGTGGGTAAGCGTTATTTATTAAAAATAACTAGTTTTTAGAGGTTGGCAATCGATAAAACTATTTTTAATAGGTAAAAATCCTTTTTTATTGAAAAAAAATTTATTTATGAGGTGGAAAAATGAAAATATAGAATTAAATATGTTGGGAAACTTCAAAAACTATTTGTAATGTGTGGTTAAACGTTAATTATTAAAAATAACTAGTTTTTCGAGGTTGGCAAACGATAAAACTATTTTTAAAAGGTACAAAATCGTTTTTTATTGAAAAAAATAGTCTTATGAGGTGGAAAAATGAAAATATTTAATTTTAAGTGTAAGGAAACGTCAAAAACTATTTGTAATTTGTGGGTAAACGTTATATATTAAAAATAACTAGTTTTTAGAGGTTGGCAATCGATAAAACTATTTTTAAAAGGTACAAAATCGTTTTTTATTGAAAAAAAAATAGTTTTAGGAGGTGAAAAAATGAAAATATTTAATTTTAAGTGTAGGGAAGCGTCAAAAACTATTTGTAATGTGTGGGTAAGCGTTATTTATTCAAAATAACTAGTTTTTAGAGGTTGGCAATCGATAAAACTATTTTTAAAAGGTACAAAATCGTTTTTTATTGAAAAAAAATGGTTATATGAGGTGGAAAAATGAAAATATTTAATTTGAAGTGTAGGGTAGCGTCAAAAACTATTTGTAATTTGTGGGTAAACGTTATATATTAAAAATAACTAGTTTTTAGAGGTTGGCAACCGATAAAACTATTTTTAAAAGGTACAAAATCGTTTTTTATTGAAAAAAATAGTTTTCTGAGTTGGAAAAATGAAAATATTTAATTTTAAGTGTAGGGAAGCGTCAAAAACTATTTGTAATGTGTGGGTAAGCGTTATTTATTAAAAATAACTAGTTTTTAGAGGTTGGCAATCGATAAAACTATTTTTAATAGGTAAAAATCCTTTTTTAATGAAAAAAAATTGATTTATGAGGTGGAAAAATGAAAATATAGAATTAAATATGTTGGGAAACGTCAAAAACTATTTGTAATGTGTGGTTAAACGTTAATTATTAAAAATAACTAGTTTTTAGAGGTTGGCAAACGATAAAACTATTTTTAAAAGGTACAAAATCGTTTTTTATTGAAAAAAATAGTCTTATGAGGTGGAAAAATGAAAATATTTAATTTTAAGTGTAAGGAAACGTCAAAAACTATTTGTAATTTGTGGGTAAACGTTATATATTAAAAATAACTAGTTTTTAGAGGTTGGCAACCGATAAAACTATTTTTAAAAGGTACAAAATCGTTTTTTATTGAAAAAAATAGTTTTATGAGTTGGAAAAATGAAAATATTTAATTTTAAGTGTAGGGAAGCGTCAAAAACTATTTGTAATGTGTGGGTAAACGTTATTTATAAAAATAACTAGTTTTTAGAGGTTGGCAACCGATAAAACTATTTTTAAAAGGTACAAAATCGTTTTTTATTGAAAAAAATAGTTTTATGAGTTGGAAAAATGAAAATATTTAATTTTAAGTGTAGGGAAGCGTCAAAAACTATTTGTAATGTGTGGGTAAGCGTTATTTATTAAAAATAACTAGTTTTTAGAGGTTGGCAATCGATAAAACTATTTTTAATAGGTAAAAATCCTTTTTTATTGAAAAAAATTGATTTATGAGGTGGAAAAATGAAAATATAGAATTAAATATGTTGGGAAACGTCAAAAACTATTTGTAATGTGTGGTTAAACGTTAATTATTAAAAATAACTAGTTTTTAGAGGTTGGCAAACGATAAAACTATTTTTAAAAGGTACAAAATCGTTTTTTATTGAAAAAAATAGTCTTATGAGGTGGAAAAATGAAAATATTTAATTTTAAGTGTAAGGAAATGTCAAAACCTATTTGTAATTTGTGGGTAAACGTTATATATTAAAAATATCTAGTTTTTAGAGGTTGGCAATCGATAAAACTATTTTTAAAAGGTACAAAATCTTTTTTTATTGAAAAAAATAGCTTTATGAGGTGGAAAAATGAAAATATTTAATTTTAAGTGTAGGGAAGCGTCAAAAACTATTTGTAATGTGTGGGTAAGCGTTATTTATTAAAAATAACTAGTTTTTAGAGGTTGGCAATCGATAAAACTATTTTTAAAAGGTACAAAATCGTTTTTTATTGAAAAAAATAGTTATATGAGGTGGAAAATGAAAATATTTAATTTTAAGTGTAGGGTAGCGTCAAAAACTATTTGTAATGTGTGGGTAAACGTTATTTATTAAAAATAACTAGTTTTTAGAGGTTGGCAATTTATAAAACTATTTTTAAAAAGGTACAAAATTCATTTTTTATTGAAAAAAATGAGGTGGAAAAATGAAAATATTTAATTTTAAGTGTAGGGAAGCGTCAAAAACTATTTGTAATGTGTGGGTAAGCGTTATTTATTAAAAATAACTAGTTTTTAGAGGTTGGCAATCGATAAAACTATTTTTAAAAGGTACAAAATCGTTTTTTATTTTAAAATATAGTTTTATGCGGTGGAAAAATGAAAATATTTAATT
>VCKV01000280.1:60000-65000 GCA_005876975.1 Drosophila orena | reverse complement strand
AAAGAGAAAGAGAAAGAGAAAGAGAAAGAGAAAGAGAAAGAGAAAGAGAAAGAGAAAGAGAAAGAGAAAGAGAAAGAGAAAGAGAAAGAGAAAGAGAAAGAGAAAGAGAAAGAGAAAGAGAAAGAGAAAGAGAAAGAGAAAGAGAAAGAGAAAGAGAAAAAGAGAAAGAGAAAGAGAAAGAGAAAGAGAAAGAGAAAGAGAAAGAGAAAGAGAAAGAGAAAGAGAAAGAGAAAGAGAAAGAGAAAGAGAAAGAGAAAGAGAAAGAGAAAGAGAAAGAGAAAGAGAAAGAGAAAGAGAAAGAGAAAGAGAAAGAGAAAGAGAAAGAGAAAAAGAGAAAGAGAAAGAGAAAGAGAAAGAGAAAGAGAAAGAGAAAGAGAAAAGAGAAAGAGAAAAGAGAAAGAGAAAGAGAAAGAGAAAGAGAAAGAGAAAGAGAAAGAGAAAGAGAAAGAGAAAGAGAAAGAGAAAGAGAAAGAGAAAAGAGAAAGAGAAAGAGAAAGAGAAAGAGAAAAGAGAAAGAGAAAGAGAAAGAGAAAGAGAAAGAGAAAGAGAAAGAGAAAGAGAAAGAGAAAGAGAAAGAGAAAGAGAAAGAGAAAGAGAAAGAGAAAGAGAAAGAGAAAGAGAAAGAGAAAGAGAAAGAGAAAGAGAAAGAGAAAGAGAAAGAGAAAGAGAAAGAGAAAGAGAAAGAGAAAGAGAAAGAGAAAAGAGAAAGAGAAAGAGAAAGAGAAAGAGAAAGAGAAAGAGAAAGAGAAAGAGAAAGAGAAAGAGAAAGAGAAAGAGAAAGAGAAAGAGAAAGAGAAAGAGAAAGAGAAAGAGAAAGAGAAAGAGAAAGAGAAAGAGAAAGAGAAAAGAGAAAGAGAAAGAGAAAGAGAAAGAGAAAGAGAAAGAGAAAAGAGAAAGAGAAAGAGAAAGAGAAAGAGAAAGAGAAAGAGAAAGAGAAAGAGAAAGAGAAAGAGAAAGAGAAAGAGAAAGAGAAAGAGAAAGAGAAAGAGAAAGAGAAAGAGAAAGAGAAAGAGAAAAGAGAAAGAGAAAGAGAAAGAGAAAGAGAAAGAGAAAGAGAAAGAGAAAGAGAAAGAGAAAAGAGAAAGAGAAAGAGAAAGAGAAAGAGAAAGAGAAAGAGAAAGAGAAAGAGAAAAGAGAAAGAGAAAGAGAAAGAGAAAGAGAAAGAGAAAGAGAAAGAGAAAGAGAAAGAGAAAGAGAAAGAGAAAGAGAAAGAGAAAGAGAAAGAGAAAGAGAAAGAGAAAGAGAAAGAGAAAGAGAAAGAGAAAGAGAAAGAGAAAGAGAAAGAGAAAGAGAAGAGAAAGAGAAAGAGAAAGAGAAAGAGAAAGAGAAAGAGAAAGAGAAAGAGAAAGAGAAAGAGAAAGAGAAAGAGAAAGAGAAAGAGAAAGAGAAAGAGAAAGAGAAAGAGAAAGAGAAAGAGAAAGAGAAAGAGAAAGAGAAAGAGAAAGAGAAAGAGAAAGAGAAAGAGAAAGAGAAAGAGAAAGAGAAAGAGAAAGAGAAAGAGAAAGAGAAAGAGAAAGAGAAAGAGAAAGAGAAAGAGAAAGAGAAAGAGAAAGAGAAAGAGAAAGAGAAAGAGAAAGAGAAAGAGAAAGAGAAAGAGAAAGAGAAAGAGAAAGAGAAAGAGAAAGAGAAAGAGAAAAGAGAAAGAGAAAGAGAAAGAGAAAGAGAAAGAGAAAGAGAAAGAGAAAGAGAAAGAGAAAAAGAGAAAGAGAAAGAGAAAGAGAAAGAGAAAGAGAAAGAGAAAGAGAAAGAGAAAGAGAAAGAGAAAGAGAAAGAGAAAGAGAAAGAGAAAGAGAAAGAGAAAGAGAAAGAGAAAGAGAAAGAGAAAGAGAAAGAGAAAGAGAAAGAGAAAGAGAAAGAGAAAGAGAAAGAGAAAGAGAAAGAGAAAGAGAAAGAGAAAGAGAAAGAGAAAGAGAAAGAGAAAGAGAAAAGAGAAAGAGAAAGAGAAAGAGAAAGAGAAAGAGAAAGAGAAAGAGAAAGAGAAAGAGAAAGAGAAAGAGAAAGAGAAAGAGAAAGAGAAAGAGAAAGAGAAAGAGAAAGAGAAAGAGAAAGAGAAAGAGAAAGAGAAAGAGAAAGAGAAAGAGAAAGAGAAAGAGAAAGAGAAAGAGAAAGAGAAAGAGAAAGAGAAAGAGAAAAGAAAGAGAAAGAGAAAGAGAAAGAGAAAGAGAAAGAGAAAGAGAAAGAGAAAGAGAAAGAGAAAGAGAAAGAGAAAGAGAAAGAGAAAGAGAAAGAGAAAGAGAAAGAGAAAGAGAAAGAGAAAGAGAAAGAGAAAGAGAAAGAGAAAGAGAAAGAGAAAGAGAAAGAGAAAGAGAAAGAGAAAGAGAAAGAGAAAGAGAAAGAGAAAGAGAGAGAAAGAGAAAGAGAAAGAGAAAGAGAAAGAGAAAGAGAAAGAGAAAGAGAAAGAGAAAGAGAAAGAGAAAGAAGAGAAAGAGAAAGAGAAAGAGAAAGAGAAAGAGAAAGAGAAAGAGAAAGAGAAAGAGAAAGAGAAAGAGAAAGAGAAAGAGAAAGAGAAAGAGAAAAGAGAAAGAGAAAGAGAAAGAGAAAGAGAAAGAGAAAGAGAAAAGAGAAAGAGAAAGAGAAAGAGAAAAGAGAAAGAGAAAGAGAAAGAGAAAGAGAAAGAGAAAGAGAAAAGAGAAAGAGAAAGAGAAAGAGAAAGAGAAAGAGAAAGAGAAAGAGAAAGAGAAAGAGAAAGAGAAAGAGAAAGAGAAAGAGAAAGAGAAAGAGAAAGAGAAAAAAAAAAAGAGAAAGAGAAAGAGAAAGAGAAAGAGAAAGAGAAAGAGAAAGAGAAAGAGAAAGAGAAAAGAAAAGAGAAAGAGAAAGAGAAAGAGAAAGAGAAAGAGAAAGAGAAAGAGAAAGAGAAAGAGAAAGAGAGAGAAAGAGAAAGAGAAAAGAGAAAGAGAAAGAGAAAGAGAAAGAGAAAGAGAAAAGAAAAGAGAAAGAGAAAGAGAAAGAGAAAGAGAAAGAAAGAGAAAGAGAAAGAGAAAGAGAAAGAGAAAGAGAAAGAGAAAGAGAAAGAGAAAGAGAAAGAGAAAGAGAAAGAGAAAGAGAAAGAGAAAGAGAAAGAGAAAGAGAAAAGAGAAAGAGAAAGAGAAAGAGAAAGAGAAAAGAGAAAGAGAAAGAGAAAAGAGAAGAGAAAGAGAAAGAGAAAGAGAAAGAGAAAGAGAAAGAGAAAGAGAAAGAGAAAGAGAAAGAGAAAGAGAAAGAGAAAGAGAAAGAGAAAGAGAAAGAGAAAGAGAAAGAGAAAGAGAAAGAGAAAGAGAAAGAGAAAGAGAAAGAGAAAGAGAAAGAGAAAAGAGAAAGAGAAAGAGAAAGAGAAAGAGAAAGAGAAAGAGAAAGAGAAAGAGAAAGAGAAAGAGAAAGAGAAAGAGAAAGAGAAAGAGAAAGAGAAAGAGAAAGAGAAAGAGAAAGAGAAAGAGAAAGAGAAAGAGAAAGAGAAAGAGAAAGAGAAAGAGAAAGAGAAAGAGAAAGAGAAAGAGAAAGAGAAAGAGAAAAGAGAAAAGAGAAAGAGAAAGAGAAAGAGAAAGAGAAAGAGAAAGAGAAAGAGAAAGAGAAAGAGAAAGAGAAAGAGAAAGAGAAAGAGAAAGAGAAGAGAAAGAGAAAGAGAAAGAGAAAGAGAAAGAGAAAGAGAAAGAGAAAGAGAAAGAGAAAGAGAAAAGAGAAAGAGAAAGAGAAAGAGAAAGAGAAAGAGAAAGAGAAAGAGAAAGAGAAAGAGAAAGAGAAAGAGAAAGAGAAAGAGAAAGAGAAAGAGAAAGAGAAAAGAGAAGAGAAAGAGAAAGAGAAAGAGAAAGAGAAAGAGAAAGAGAAGAGAAAGAGAAAGAGAAAAGAGAAAGAGAAAGAGAAAGAGAAAGAGAAAGAGAAAGAGAAAGAGAAAGAGAAAGAGAAAGAGAAAGAGAAAGAGAAAGAGAAAGAGAAAGAGAAAGAGAAAGAGAAAGAGAAAGAGAAAGAGAAAGAGAAAGAGAAAGAGAAAGAGAAAAGAGAAAGAGAAAGAGAAAGAGAAAGAGAAAGAGAAAGAGAAAGAGAAAGAGAAAGAGAAAGAGAAAGAGAAAGAGAAAGAGAAAGAGAAAGAGAAAGAGAAAGAGAAAGAGAAAGAGAAAGAGAAAGAGAAAGAGAAAGAGAAAGAGAAAGAGAAAGAGAAAGAGAAAGAGAAAGAGAAAGAGAAAGAGAAAGAGAAAGAGAAAGAGAAAGAGAAAGAGAAAGAGAAAGAGAAAGAGAAAGAGAAAGAGAAAGAGAAAGAGAAAGAGAAAGAGAAAGAGAAAGAGAAAGAGAAAGAGAAAGAGAAAGAGAAAGAGAAAGAGAAAGAGAAAGAGAAAGAGAAAGAGAAAGAGAAAGAGAAAGAGAAAGAGAAAGAGAAAGAGAAAGAGAAAGAGAAAGAGAAAGAGAAAGAGAAAGAGAAAAGAGAAAGAGAAAGAGAAAGAGAAAGAGAAAGAGAAAGAGAAAGAGAAAGAGAAAGAGAAAGAGAAAGAGAAAGAGAAAGAGAAAGAGAAAGAGAAAGAGAAAGAGAAAGAGAAAGAGAAAGAGAAAGAGAAAGAGAAAGAGAAAGAGAAAGAGAAAGAGAAAGAGAAAGAGAAAGAGAAAGAGAAAGAGAAAGAGAAAGAGAAAGAGAAAGAGAAAGAGAAAGAGAAAGAGAAAGAGAAAGAGAAAGAGAAAGAGAAAGAGAAAGAGAAAGAGAAAGAGAAAGAGAAAGAGAAAGAGAAAAGAGAAAGAGAAAGAGAAAGAGAAAGAGAAAGAGAAAGAGAAAGAGAAAGAGAAAGAGAAAGAGAAAGAGAAAGAGAAAGAGAAGAGAAAGAGAAAGAGAAAGAGAAAGAGAAAGAGAAAGAGAAAGAGAAAGAGAAAGAGAAAGAGAAAGAGAAAGAGAAAGAGAAAAGAGAAAGAGAAAGAGAAAGAGAAAGAGAAAGAGAAAGAGAAAGAGAAAGAGAAAGAGAAAGAGAAAGAGAAAGAGAAGAGAAGAGAAGAGAAAAGAGAAAGAGAAAGAGAAAGAGAAAGAGAAAGAGAAAGAGAAAGAG
>VCKV01000280.1:37500-40000 GCA_005876975.1 Drosophila orena | reverse complement strand
AGAGAAAGAGAAAGAGAAAGAGAAAGAGAAAGAGAAAGAGAAAGAGAAAGAGAAAGAGAAAGAGAAAGAGAAAAGAGAAAGAGAAAGAGAAAGAGAAAGAGAAAGAGAAAGAGAAAGAGAAAGAGAAAGAGAAGAGAAAGAGAAAGAGAAAGAGAAAGAGAAAGAGAAAGAGAAAGAGAAAGAGAAAGAGAAAGAGAAAGAGAAAGAGAAAGAGAAAGAGAAAGAGAAAGAGAAAGAGAAAGAGAAAGAGAAAGAGAAAGAGAAAGAGAAAGAGAAAGAGAAAGAGAAAGAGAAAGAGAAAGAGAAAAGAGAAAGAGAAAGAGAAAGAGAAAGAGAGAAGAGAAAGAGAAAGAGAAAGAGAAAGAGAAAGAGAAAGAGAAAGAGAAAGAGAAAGAGAAAGAGAAAGAGAAAGAGAAAGAGAAAGAGAAAGAGAAAGAGAAAGAGAAAGAGAAAGAGAAAGAGAAAGAGAAAGAGAAAGAGAAAAAGAGAAAGAGAAAGAGAAAGAGAAAAGAGAAAGAGAAAGAGAAAGAGAAAGAGAAAGAGAAAGAGAAAGAGAAAAGAGAAAGAGAAAGAGAAAGAGAAAAGAGAAAAGAGAAAGAGAAAGAGAAAGAGAAAGAGAAAGAGAAAGAGAAAGAGAAAGAGAAAGAGAAAGAGAAAGAGAAAAGAGAAAGAGAAAGAGAAAGAGAAAGAGAAAGAGAAAGAGAAAGAGAAAGAGAAAGAGAAAGAGAAAGAGAAAGAGAAAGAGAAAGAGAAAGAGAAAGAGAAAGAGAAAAGAGAAAGAGAAAGAGAAAGAGAAAGAGAAAGAGAAAAGAGAAAGAGAAAGAGAAAGAGAAAGAGAAAGAGAAAGAGAAAGAGAAAGAGAAAGAGAAAGAGAAAGAGAAAGAGAAAAGAGAAAGAGAAAGAGAAAGAGAAAGAGAAAGAGAAAGAGAAAGAGAAAGAGAAAGAGAAAGAGAAAGAGAAAGAGAAAGAGAAAGAGAAAGAGAAAGAGAAAGAGAAAGAGAAAGAGAAAGAGAAAGAGAAAGAGAAAGAGAAAGAGAAAAGAAGAGAGAAAAGAGAAAGAGAAAGAGAAAGAGAAAGAGAAAGAGAAAGAGAAAGAGAAAGAGAAAGAGAAAGAGAAAGAGAAAGAGAAAGAGAAAGAGAAAAGAAAGAGAAAGAGAAAGAGAAAGAGAAAGAGAAAGAGAAAGAGAAAGAGAAAGAGAAAGAGAAAGAGAAAGAGAAAGAGAAAGAGAAAGAGAAAGAGAAAGAGAAAGAGAAAGAGAAAGAGAAAGAGAAAGAGAAAGAGAAAGAGAAAGAGAAAGAGAAAGAGAAAGAGAAAGAGAAAGAGAAAGAGAAAGAGAAGAGAAAGAGAAAGAGAAAGAGAAAGAGAAAGAGAAAGAGAAAGAGAAAGAGAAAGAGAAAGAGAAAGAGAAAAGAGAAAGAGAAAGAGAAAGAGAAAGAGAAAGAGAAAGAGAAAGAGAAAAGAGAAAGAGAAAGAGAAAGAGAAAGAGAAAGAGAAAGAGAAAGAGAAAGAGAAAGAGAAAGAGAAAGAGAAAGAGAAAGAGAAAGAGAAAGAGAAAGAGAAAGAGAAAGAGAAAGAGAAAGAGAAAGAGAAAGAGAAAAGAGAAAGAGAAAGAGAAAGAGAAAGAAAGAGAAAGAGAAAGAGAAAGAGAAAGAGAAAGAGAAAGAGAAAGAGAAAGAGAAAGAGAAAGAGAAAGAGAAAGAGAAAGAGAAAGAGAAAGAGAAAGAGAAAGAGAAAGAGAAAGAGAAAGAGAAAGAGAAAGAGAAAGAGAAAGAGAAAGAGAAAGAGAAAGAGAAAGAGAAAGAGAAAGAGAAAGAGAAAGAGAAAGAGAAAGAGAAAGAGAAAGAGAAAGAGAAAGAGAAAGAGAAAGAGAAGAGAAAGAGAAAGAGAAAGAGAAAGAGAAAGAGAAAGAGAAAGAGAAGAAAAGAAAGAGAAAGAGAAAGAGAAAGAGAAAGAGAAAGAGAAAGAGAAAGAGAAAGAGAAAGAGAAAGAGAAAGAGAAAGAGAAAGAGAAAGAGAAAGAGAAAGAGAAAGAGAAAGAGAAAGAGAAAGAGAAAGAGAAAGAGAAAAGAGAAAAGAGAAAGAGAAAGAAAAGAGAAAGAGAAAGAGAAAGAGAAAGAGAAAGAGAAAGAGAAAGAGAAAGAGAAAGAGAAAGAGAAAGAGAAAGAGAAAGAGAAAGAGAAAGAGAAAAGAGAAAGAGAAAGAGAAAGAGAAAGAGAAAGAGAAAGAGAAAGAGAAAGAGAAAGAGAAAGAGAAAGAGAAAGAGAAAGAGAAAGAGAAAGAGAAAGAGAAAGAGAAAGAGAAAGAGAAAGAGAAAGAGAAAAGAGAAAGAGAAAGAGAAAGAGAAAGAGAAAGAGAAAGAGAAAGAGAAAGAGAAAAGAGAAAGAGAAAGAGAAAGAGAAAGAGAAAGAGAAAGAGAAAGAGAAAGAGAAAGAGAAAGAGAAAGAGAAAGAGAAAGAGAAAGAGAAAGAGAAAGAGAAAGAGAAAGAGAAAGAGAAAGAGA
>VCKV01000280.1:0-12500 GCA_005876975.1 Drosophila orena | reverse complement strand
GGGAGAGGGAGAGGGAGAGGGAGAGGGAGAGGGAGAGGGAGAGGGAGAGGAGAGGGAGAGGGAGAGGGAGAGGGAGAGGGAGAGGGAGGGGGAGGAGAGGGAGAGGGAGAGGAGAGGGAGAGGGAGAGGGAGAGGGAGAGGGAGAGGGAGAGGAGAGGGAGAGGGAGAGGGAGAGGGAGAGGGAGAGGGAGAGGGAGAGGGAGAGGGAGAGGGAGAGGGAGAGGGAGAGGGAGAGGGAGAGGGAGAGGGAGAGGGAGAGGGAGAGGAGAGGGAGAGGGAGAGGGAGAGGGAGAGGGAGAGGGAGAGGAGAGGGAGAGGAGAGGGAGAGGGAGAGGGAGAGGGAGAGGGAGAGGGAGAGGGAGAGGAGAGGGAGAGGGAGAGGGAGAGGGAGAGGGAGAGGGAGAGGGAGAGGGAGAGGGAGAGGGAGAGGGAGAGGGAGAGGGAGAGGGAGAGGAGAGGGAGAGGGAGAGGGAGAGGGAGAGGAGAGGGAGAGGGAGAGGGAGAGGGAGAGGGAGAGGGAGAGGGAGAGGGAGAGGAGAGGGAGAGGGAGAGGGAGAGGGAGAGGGAGAGGGAGAGGGAGAGGGAGAGGGAGAGGGAGAGGGAGAGGGAGAGGGAGAGGGAGAGGGAGAGGGAGAGGGAGAGGAGAGGGAGAGGGAGAGGGAGAGGGAGAGGAGAGGGAGAGGGAGAGGGAGAGGGAGAGGGAGAGGGAGAGGGAGAGGGAGAGGGAGAGGAGAGGGGAGAGGGAGAGGGAGAGGGAGAGGGAGAGGGGAGAGGGAGAGGGAGAGGGAGAGGGAGAGGGAGAGGGAGAGGGAGAGGAGAGGGAGAGGGAGAGGGAGAGGGAGAGGGAGAGGGAGAGGGGGAGAGGGAGAGGGAGAGGGAGAGGGAGAGGGAGAGGGAGAGGGAGAGGGAGAGGGAGAGGGAGAGGGAGAGGGAGAGGGAGAGGGAGAGGGAGAGGGAGAGGGAGAGGGAGAGGGAGAGGGAGAGGGAGAGGGAGAGGGAGAGGGAGAGGGAGAGGGAGAGGGAGAGGGAGAGGAGAGGGAGAGGGAGAGGGAGAGGGAGAGGGAGAGGGAGAGGGAGAGGGAGAGGGGAGAGGGAGAGGGAGAGGAGATGGAGAGGGAGAGGGAGAGGGAGAGGGAGAGGGGAGAGGGAGTAGGGAGAGGGAGAGGGAGAGGGAGAGGGAGAGGGAGAGGGAGAGGGAGAGGGGAGAGGAGAGGGAGAGGGAGAGGGGAGAGGGAGAGGGAGAGGGAGAGGGAGAGGGAGAGGGAGAGGGAGAGGGAGAGGGAGAGGGAGAGGGAGAGGGGAGAGGGAGAGGGAGAGGGAGAGGGAGAGGGAGAGGGAGAGGGAGAGGGAGAGGGAGAGGGAGAGGGAGAGGGGAGAGGGAGAGGGAGAGGGAGAGGGGAGAGGGAGAGGGAGAGGGAGAGGGAGAGGGAGAGGGAGAGGGAGAGGGAGAGGGAGAGGGAGAGGGAGAGGGAGAGGGAGAGGGAGAGGGAGAGGGAGAGGGGAGAGGGAGAGGGAGAAGGGAGAGGGAGAGGGAGAGGAGAGGGAGAGGGAGAGGGAGAGGAGAGGGAGAGGGAGAGGGATAGGGAGAGGGAGAGGAGGGAGAGGTGAGAGGGAGAGGGAGAGGGAGAGGGAGAGGGAGAGGGAGAGGGAGAGGGAGAGGGAGAGGGAGAGGGAGAGGGAGAGGGAGAGGGAGAGGGAGAGGGAGAGGGAGAGGGAGAGGGAGAGTGAGAGGGAGAGGGAGAGGGAGAGGGAGAGGAGAGGGAGAGGGAGA
The DNA here is from genome assembly GCA_005876975.1 of Drosophila orena. Classification (NCBI taxonomy): domain Eukaryota; kingdom Metazoa; phylum Arthropoda; class Insecta; order Diptera; family Drosophilidae; genus Drosophila; species Drosophila orena. The sequence goes on along the minus strand of VCKV01000280.1, from coordinate 10,729 downwards.
GGGAGAGGGAGAGGGAGAGGGAGAGGGAGAGGGAGAGGGAGAGGGAGAGGGAGAGGGAGAGGTGAGAGGGAGAGGGAGAGGGAGAGGGAGAGGGAGAGGGAGAGGGAGAGGGAGAGGGAGAGGGAGAGGGAGAGGGAGAGGGAGAGGGAGAGGGAGAGGGAGAGGGAGAGGGAGAGGGAGAGGGAGAGGTAGAGGGAGAGGGAGAGGGAGAGGGAGAGGGAGAGGGAGAGGGAGAGGGAGAGGGAGAGGGAGAGGGAGAGGGAGAGGGAGAGGGAGAGGGAGAGGGAGAGGGAGAGGGAGAGGGAGAGGGAGAGGGAGAGGGAGAGGGAGAGGGAGAGGGAGAGGGAGAGGGAGAGGGAGAGGGAGAGGGAGAGGGAGAGGGAGAGGGAGAGGGAGAGGGAGAGGGAGAGGGAGAGGGAGAGGGAGAGGGAGAGGGAGAGGGAGAGGGAGAGGGAGAGGGAGAGGGAGAGGGAGAGGGAGAGGGAGAGGGAGAGGGAGAGGGAGAGGGAGAGGGAGAGGGAGAGGGAGAGGGAGAGGGAGAGGGAGAGGGAGAGGGAGAGGGAGAGGGAGAGGGAGAGGGAGAGGGAGAGGGAGAGGGAGAGGGAGAGGGAGAGGGAGAGGGAGAGGGAGAGGGAGAGGGAGAGGGAGAGGGAGAGGGAGAGGGAGAGGGAGAGGGAGAGGGAGAGGGAGAGGGAGAGGGAGAGGGAGAGGGAGAGGGAGAGGGAGAGGGAGAGGGAGAGGGAGAGGGAGAGGGAGAGGGAGAGGGAGAGGGAGAGGGAGAGGGAGAGGGAGAGGGAGAGGGAGAGGGAGAGGGAGAGGGAGAGGGAGAGGAGAGGGAGAGGGAGAGGGAGAGGGAGAGGGAGAGGGAGAGGGAGAGGGAGAGGGAGAGGGAGAGGGAGAGGGAGAGGGAGAGGGAGAGGGAGAGGGAGAGGGAGAGGGAGAGGGAGAGGGAGAGGGAGAGGGAGAGGGAGAGGGAGAGGGAGAGGGAGAGGGAGAGGGAGAGGGAGAGGGAGAGGGAGAGGGAGAGGGAGAGGGAGAGGGAGAGGGAGAGGGAGAGGGAGAGGGAGAGGGAGAGGGAGAGGGAGAGGGAGAGGGAGAGGGAGAGGGAGAGGGAGAGGGAGAGGGAGAGGGAGAGGGAGAGGGAGAGGGAGAGGGAGAGGGAGAGGGAGAGGGAGAGGGAGAGGGAGAGGGAGAGGGAGAGGGAGAGGGAGAGGGAGAGGGAGAGGGAGAGGGAGAGGGAGAGGGAGAGGGAGAGGGAGAGGGAGAGGGAGAGGGAGAGGGAGAGGGAGAGGGAGAGGGAGAGGGAGAGGGAGAGGGAGAGGGAGAGGGAGAGGGAGAGGGAGAGGGAGAGGGAGAGGGAGAGGGAGAGGGAGAGGGAGAGGGAGAGGGAGAGGGAGAGGGAGAGGGAGAGGGAGAGGGAGAGGGAGAGGGAGAGGGAGAGGGAGAGGTGAGAGGGAGAGGGAGAGGGAGAGGGAGAGGGAGAGGGAGAGGGAGAGGGAGAGGGAGAGGGAGAGGGAGAGGGAGAGGGAGAGGGAGAGGGAGAGGGAGAGGGAGAGGGAGAGGGAGAGGGAGAGGGAGAGGGAGAGGGATGAGGGAGAGGGAGAGGGAGAGTGAGAGGGAGAGGGAGAGGGAGAGGGAGAGGGAGAGGGAGAGGGAGAGGGAGAGGGAGAGGGAGAGGGAGAGGGAGAGGGAGAGGGAGAGGGAGAGGAGAGGGAGAGGAGAGGGAGAGGGAGAGGGAGAGGGAGAGGGAGAGGAGAGGGAGAGGGAGAGGGAGAGGGAGAGGGAGAGGGAGAGGGAGAGGGAGAGGGAGAGGTAGAGGGAGAGTGAGAGGGAGAGGGAGAGGGAGAGGGAGAGGAGAGGGAGAGGGAGAGGGAGAGGGAGAGGGAGAGGGAGAGGTGAGAGGGAGAGGGAGAGTGGAGAGGGAGAGGGAGAGGGAGAGGGAGAGGGAGAGGGAGAGGGAGAGGGAGAGGGAGAGGGAGAGGGAGAGGGAGAGGGAGAGGGAGAGGGAGAGGGAGAGGGAGAGGGAGAGGGAGAGGGAGAGGGAGAGGGAGAGGGAGAGGGAGAGGGAGAGGGAGAGGGAGAGGGAGAGGGAGAGGGAGAGGGAGAGGAGAGGGAGAGGGAGAGGGAGAGGGAGAGGGAGAGGGAGAGGGAGAGGGAGAGGGAGAGGGAGAGGGAGAGGGAGAGGGAGAGGGAGAGGGAGAGGGAGAGGAGAGGGAGAGGGAGAGGGAGAGGGAGAGGGAGAGGGAGAGGGAGAGGGAGAGGGAGAGGGAGAGGAGAGGGAGAGGAGAGGGAGAGGGTAGAGGGAGAGGTAGAGGAGAGGGAGAGGGAGAGGGAGAGGGAGAGGGAGAGGGAGAGGAGAGGAGAGTGGAGAGGGAGAGGGAGAGGGAGAGGGGAGAGGGAGAGGGAGAGGAGAGGGAGAGGGAGAGGGAGAGGGAGAGGGAGAGGGAGAGGGGAGAGGGAGAGGGAGAGGGAGAGGAGAGGGAGAGGGATAGAGGAGAGGGAGAGGGAGAGGGAGAGGGAGAGGGGATGAGGGAGAGGGAGAGGGAGAGGGAGAGGGAGAGGTGAGAGGGAGAGGGAGATGGAGAGGGAGAGGGAGAGGGAGAGGGAGAGGGAGAGTGAGATGGGAGAGGGAGAGGGAGAGGGAGAGGGAGAGGGAGAGGGAGAGGGATGAGGGAGAGGGAGAGGTAGAGGGAGAGGGAGAGGGAGAGGAGAGGGAGAGGGTAGAGTGAGAGGGAGAGGGAGAGGGAGAGGGAGAGGGAGAGGGAGAGGGAGAGGGAGAGGGAGAGGGAGAGGGAGAGGGAGAGGGAGAGGGAGAGGAGAGTGAGAGGGAGAGGGAGAGGGAGAGGGAGAGGGAGAGGGAGAGGGAGAGGGAGAGGGAGAGGGAGAGGGAGAGGGAGAGGGAGAGGGAGAGGGAGAGGTAGAGGGAGAGGGAGAGGGAGATGAGAGGGAGAGGGAGAGGGAGAGGGAGAGGGAGAGGAGAGGAGAGGGAGAGGGAGAGGGAGAGGGAGAGGGAGAGTGAGAGGGAGAGGGAGAGTGAGAGGGAGAGGGAGAGGGAGAGGGAGAGGGAGAGGGAGAGGGAGAGGGAGAGGGAGAGGAGAGGGAGAGGGAGAGGGAGAGGGAGAGGGAGAGGGAGAGGGAGAGGGAGAGGAGAGGGAGAGGGAGAGGGAGAGGGAGAGGGAGATGGGAGAGGGAGAGGGAGAGGGAGAGGGTAGAGAGGGAGAGGGAGAGGGAGAGGGAGAGGGAGAGGGAGAGGGAGAGGGAGAGGGAGAGGGAGAGGGAGAGGGAGAGGGAGAGGGAGAGGGAGAGGGAGAGGGAGAGGGAGAGAGGGAGAGGGAGAGGGAGAGGGAGAGGGAGAGGGAGAGGGAGAGGGAGAGGGAGAGGGAGAGGGAGAGGGAGAGGGAGAGGGAGAGGGAGAGGGAGAGGGAGAGGGAGAGGGAGAGGGAGAGGGAGAGGGAGAGGGAGAGGGAGAGGGAGAGGGAGAGGGAGAGGGAGAGGGAGAGGGAGAGGGAGAGGGAGAGGGAGAGGGAGAGGGAGAGGGAGAGGGAGAGGGAGAGGGAGAGGGAGAGGGAGAGGGAGAGGGAGAGGGAGAGGGAGAGGGAGAGGGAGAGGGAGAGGGAGAGGGAGAGGGAGAGGGAGAGGGAGAGGGAGAGGGAGAGGGAGAGGGAGAGGGAGAGGGAGAGGGAGAGGGAGAGGGAGAGGGAGAGGGAGAGGGAGAGGGAGAGGGAGAGGGAGAGGGAGAGGGAGAGGGAGAGGGAGAGGGAGAGGGAGAGGGAGAGGGAGAGGGAGAGGGAGAGGGAGAGGGAGAGGGAGAGGGAGAGGGAGAGGGAGAGGGAGAGGGAGAGGGAGAGGGAGAGGGAGAGGGAGAGGGAGAGGGAGAGGGAGAGGGAGAGGGAGAGGGAGAGGGAGAGGGAGAGGGAGAGGGAGAGGGAGAGGGAGAGGGAGAGGGAGAGGGAGAGGGAGAGGGAGAGGGAGAGGGAGAGGGAGAGGGAGAGGGAGAGGGAGAGGGAGAGGGAGAGGGAGAGGGAGAGGGAGAGGGAGAGGGAGAGGGAGAGGGAGAGGGAGAGGGAGAGGGAGAGGGAGAGGGAGAGGGAGAGGGAGAGGGAGAGGGAGAGGGAGAGGGAGAGGGAGAGGGAGAGGGAGAGGGAGAGGGAGAGGGAGAGGGAGAGGGAGAGGGAGAGGGAGAGGGAGAGGGAGAGGGAGAGGGAGAGGGAGAGGGAGAGGGAGAGGGAGAGGGAGAGGGAGAGGGAGAGGGAGAGGGAGAGGGAGAGGGAGAGGGAGAGGGAGAGGGAGAGGGAGAGGGAGAGGGAGAGGGAGAGGGAGAGGGAGAGGGAGAGGGAGAGGGAGAGGGAGAGGGAGAGGGAGAGGGAGAGGGAGAGGGAGAGGGAGAGGGAGAGGGAGAGGGAGAGGGAGAGGGAGAGGGAGAGGGAGAGGGAGAGGGAGAGGGAGAGGGAGAGGGAGAGGGAGAGGGAGAGGGAGAGGGAGAGGGAGAGGGAGAGGGAGAGGGAGAGGGAGAGGGAGAGGGAGAGGGAGAGGGAGAGGGAGAGGGAGAGGGAGAGGGAGAGGGAGAGGGAGAGGGAGAGGGAGAGGGAGAGGGAGAGGGAGAGGGAGAGGGAGAGGGAGAGGGAGAGGGAGAGGGAGAGGGAGAGGGAGAGGGAGAGGGAGAGGGAGAGGGAGAGGGAGAGGGAGAGGGAGAGGGAGAGGGAGAGGGAGAGGGAGAGGGAGAGGGAGAGGGAGAGGGAGAGGGAGAGGGAGAGGGAGAGGGAGAGGGAGAGGGAGAGGGAGAGGGAGAGGGAGGGAGAGGGAGAGGGAGAGGGAGAGGGAGAGGGAGAGGGAGAGGGAGAGGGAGAGGGAGAGGGAGAGGGAGAGGGAGAGGGAGAGGGAGAGGGAGAGGGAGAGGGAGAGGGAGAGGGAGAGGGAGAGGGAGAGGGAGAGGGAGAGGGAGAGGGAGAGGGAGAGGGAGAGGGAGAGGGAGAGGGAGAGGGAGAGGGAGAGGGAGAGGGAGAGGGAGAGGGAGAGGGAGAGGGAGAGGGAGAGGGAGAGGGAGAGGGAGAGGGAGAGGGAGAGGGAGAGGGAGAGGGAGAGGGAGAGGGAGAGGGAGAGGGAGAGGGAGAGGGAGAGGGAGAGGGAGAGGGAGAGGGAGAGGGAGAGGGAGAGGGAGAGGGAGAGGGAGAGGGAGAGGGAGAGGGAGAGGGAGAGGGAGAGGGAGAGGGAGAGGGAGAGGGAGAGGGAGAGGGAGAGGGAGAGGGAGAGGGAGAGGGAGAGGGAGAGGGAGAGGGAGAGGGAGAGGGAGAGGGAGAGGGAGAGGGAGAGGGAGAGGGAGAGGGAGAGGGAGAGGGAGAGGGAGAGGGAGAGGGAGAGGGAGAGGGAGAGGGAGAGGGAGAGGGAGAGGGAGAGGGAGAGGGAGAGGGAGAGGGAGAGGGAGAGGGAGAGGGAGAGGGAGAGGGAGAGGGAGAGGGAGAGGGAGAGGGAGAGGGAGAGGGAGAGGGAGAGGGAGAGGGAGAGGGAGAGGGAGAGGGAGAGGGAGAGGGAGAGGGAGAGGGAGAGGGAGAGGGAGAGGGAGAGGGAGAGGGAGAGGGAGAGGGAGAGGGAGAGGGAGAGGGAGAGGGAGAGGGAGAGGGAGAGGGAGAGGGAGAGGGAGAGGGAGAGGGAGAGGGAGAGGGAGAGGGAGAGGGAGAGGGAGAGGGAGAGGGAGAGGGAGAGGGAGAGGGAGAGGGAGAGGGAGAGGGAGAGGGAGAGGGAGAGGGAGAGGGAGAGGGAGAGGGAGAGGGAGAGGGAGAGGGAGAGGGAGAGGGAGAGGGAGAGGGAGAGGGAGAGGGAGAGGGAGAGGGAGAGGGAGAGGGAGAGGGAGAGGGAGAGGGAGAGGGAGAGGGAGAGGGAGAGGGAGAGGGAGAGGGAGAGGGAGAGGGAGAGGGAGAGGGAGAGGGAGAGGGAGAGGGAGAGGGAGAGGGAGAGGGAGAGGGAGAGGGAGAGGGAGAGGGAGAGGGAGAGGGAGAGGGAGAGGGAGAGGGAGAGGGAGAGGGAGAGGGAGAGGGAGAGGGAGAGGGAGAGGGAGAGGGAGAGGGAGAGGGAGAGGGAGAGGGAGAGGGAGAGGGAGAGGGAGAGGGAGAGGGAGAGGGAGAGGGAGAGGGAGAGGGAGAGGGAGAGGGAGAGGGAGAGGGAGAGGGAGAGGGAGAGGGAGAGGGAGAGGGAGAGGGAGAGGGAGAGGGAGAGGGAGAGGGAGAGGGAGAGGGAGAGGGAGAGGGAGAGGGAGAGGGAGAGGGAGAGGGAGAGGGAGAGGGAGAGGGAGAGGGAGAGGGAGAGGGAGAGGGAGAGGGAGAGGGAGAGGGAGAGGGAGAGGGAGAGGGAGAGGGAGAGGGAGAGGGAGAGGGAGAGGGAGAGGGAGAGGGAGAGGGAGAGGGAGAGGGAGAGGGAGAGGGAGAGGGAGAGGGAGAGGGAGAGGGAGAGGGAGAGGGAGAGGGAGAGGGAGAGGGAGAGGGAGAGGGAGAGGGAGAGGGAGAGGGAGAGGGAGAGGGAGAGGGAGAGGGAGAGGGAGAGGGAGAGGGAGAGGGAGAGGGAGAGGGAGAGGGAGAGGGAGAGGGAGAGGGAGAGGGAGAGGGAGAGGGAGAGGGAGAGGGAGAGGGAGAGGGAGAGGGAGAGGGAGAGGGAGAGGGAGAGGGAGAGGGAGAGGGAGAGGGAGAGGGAGAGGGAGAGGGAGAGGGAGAGGGAGAGGGAGAGGGAGAGGGAGAGGGAGAGGGAGAGGGAGAGGGAGAGGGAGAGGGAGAGGGAGAGGGAGAGGGAGAGGGAGAGGGAGAGGGAGAGGGAGAGGGAGAGGGAGAGGGAGAGGGAGAGGGAGAGGGAGAGGGAGAGGGAGAGGGAGAGGGAGAGGGAGAGGGAGAGGGAGAGGGAGAGGGAGAGGGAGAGGGAGAGGGAGAGGGAGAGGGAGAGGGAGAGGGAGAGGGAGAGGGAGAGGGAGAGGGAGAGGGAGAGGGAGAGGGAGAGGGAGAGGGAGAGGGAGAGGGAGAGGGAGAGGGAGAGGGAGAGGGAGAGGGAGAGGGAGAGGGAGAGGGAGAGGGAGAGGGAGAGGGAGAGGGAGAGGGAGAGGGAGAGGGAGAGGGAGAGGGAGAGGGAGAGGGAGAGGGAGAGGGAGAGGGAGAGGGAGAGGGAGAGGGAGAGGGAGAGGGAGAGGGAGAGGGAGAGGGAGAGGGAGAGGGAGAGGGAGAGGGAGAGGGAGAGGGAGAGGGAGAGGGAGAGGGAGAGGGAGAGGGAGAGGGAGAGGGAGAGGGAGAGGGAGAGGGAGAGGGAGAGGGAGAGGGAGAGGGAGAGGGAGAGGGAGAGGGAGAGGGAGAGGGAGAGGGAGAGGGAGAGGGAGAGGGAGAGGGAGAGGGAGAGGGAGAGGGAGAGGGAGAGGGAGAGGGAGAGGGAGAGGGAGAGGGAGAGGGAGAGGGAGAGGGAGAGGGAGAGGGAGAGGGAGAGGGAGAGGGAGAGGGAGAGGGAGAGGGAGAGGGAGAGGGAGAGGGAGAGGGAGAGGGAGAGGGAGAGGGAGAGGGAGAGGGAGAGGGAGAGGGAGAGGGAGAGGGAGAGGGAGAGGGAGAGGGAGAGGGAGAGGGAGAGGGAGAGGGAGAGGGAGAGGGAGAGGGAGAGGGAGAGGGAGAGGGAGAGGGAGAGGGAGAGGGAGAGGGAGAGGGAGAGGGAGAGGGAGAGGGAGAGGGAGAGGGAGAGGGAGAGGGAGAGGGAGAGGGAGAGGGAGAGGGAGAGGGAGAGGGAGAGGGAGAGGGAGAGGGAGAGGGAGAGGGAGAGGGAGAGGGAGAGGGAGAGGGAGAGGGAGAGGGAGAGGGAGAGGGAGAGGGAGAGGGAGAGGGAGAGGGAGAGGGAGAGGGAGAGGGAGAGGGAGAGGGAGAGGGAGAGGGAGAGGGAGAGGGAGAGGGAGAGGGAGAGGGAGAGGGAGAGGGAGAGGGAGAGGGAGAGGGAGAGGGAGAGGGAGAGGGAGAGGGAGAGGGAGAGGGAGAGGGAGAGGGAGAGGGAGAGGGAGAGGGAGAGGGAGAGGGAGAGGGAGAGGGAGAGGGAGAGGGAGAGGGAGAGGGAGAGGGAGAGGGAGAGGGAGAGGGAGAGGGAGAGGGAGAGGGAGAGGGAGAGGGAGAGGGAGAGGGAGAGGGAGAGGGAGAGGGAGAGGGAGAGGGAGAGGGAGAGGGAGAGGGAGAGGGAGAGGGAGAGGGAGAGGGAGAGGGAGAGGGAGAGGGAGAGGGAGAGGGAGAGGGAGAGGGAGAGGGAGAGGGAGAGGGAGAGGGAGAGGGAGAGGGAGAGGGAGAGGGAGAGGGAGAGGGAGAGGGAGAGGGAGAGGGAGAGGGAGAGGGAGAGGGAGAGGGAGAGGGAGAGGGAGAGGGAGAGGGAGAGGGAGAGGGAGAGGGAGAGGGAGAGGGAGAGGGAGAGGGAGAGGGAGAGGGAGAGGGAGAGGGAGAGGGAGAGGGAGAGGGAGAGGGAGAGGGAGAGGGAGAGGGAGAGGGAGAGGGAGAGGGAGAGGGAGAGGGAGAGGGAGAGGGAGAGGGAGAGGGAGAGGGAGAGGGAGAGGGAGAGGGAGAGGGAGAGGGAGAGGGAGAGGGAGAGGGAGAGGGAGAGGGAGAGGGAGAGGGAGAGGGAGAGGGAGAGGGAGAGGGAGAGGGAGAGGGAGAGGGAGAGGGAGAGGGAGAGGGAGAGGGAGAGGGAGAGGGAGAGGGAGAGGGAGAGGGAGAGGGAGAGGGAGAGGGAGAGGGAGAGGGAGAGGGAGAGGGAGAGGGAGAGGGAGAGGGAGAGGGAGAGGGAGAGGGAGAGGGAGAGGGAGAGGGAGAGGGAGAGGGAGAGGGAGAGGGAGAGGGAGAGGGAGAGGGAGAGGGAGAGGGAGAGGGAGAGGGAGAGGGAGAGGGAGAGGGAGAGGGAGAGGGAGAGGGAGAGGGAGAGGGAGAGGGAGAGGGAGAGGGAGAGGGAGAGGGAGAGGGAGAGGGAGAGGGAGAGGGAGAGGGAGAGGGAGAGGGAGAGGGAGAGGGAGAGGGAGAGGGAGAGGGAGAGGGAGAGGGAGAGGGAGAGGGAGAGGGAGAGGGAGAGGGAGAGGGAGAGGGAGAGGGAGAGGGAGAGGGAGAGGGAGAGGGAGAGGGAGAGGGAGAGGGAGAGGGAGAGGGAGAGGGAGAGGGAGAGGGAGAGGGAGAGGGAGAGGGAGAGGGAGAGGGAGAGGGAGAGGGAGAGGGAGAGGGAGAGGGAGAGGGAGAGGGAGAGGGAGAGGGAGAGGGAGAGGGAGAGGGAGAGGGAGAGGGAGAGGGAGAGGGAGAGGGAGAGGGAGAGGGAGAGGGAGAGGGAGAGGGAGAGGGAGAGGGAGAGGGAGAGGGAGAGGGAGAGGGAGAGGGAGAGGGAGAGGGAGAGGGAGAGGGAGAGGGAGAGGGAGAGGGAGAGGGAGAGGGATAGGGAGAGGGAGAGGGAGAGGGAGAGGGAGAGGGAGAGGGAGAGGGAGAGGGAGAGGGAGAGGGAGAGGGAGAGGGAGAGGGAGAGGGAGAGGGAGAGGGAGAGGGAGAGGGAGAGGGAGAGGGAGAGGGAGAGGGAGAGGGAGAGGGAGAGGGAGAGGGAGAGGGAGAGGGAGAGGGAGAGGGAGAGGGAGAGGGAGAGGGAGAGGGAGAGGGAGAGGGAGAGGGAGAGGGAGAGGGAGAGGGAGAGGGAGAGGGAGAGGGAGAGGGAGAGGGAGAGGGAGAGGGAGAGGGAGAGGGAGAGGGAGAGGGAGAGGGAGAGGGAGAGGGAGAGGGAGAGGGAGAGGGAGAGGGAGAGGGAGAGGGAGAGGGAGAGGGAGAGGGAGAGGGAGAGGGAGAGGGAGAGGGAGAGGGAGAGGGAGAGGGAGAGGGAGAGGGAGAGGGAGAGGGAGAGGGAGAGGGAGAGGGAGAGGGAGAGGGAGAGGGAGAGGGAGAGGGAGAGGGAGAGGGAGAGGGAGAGGGAGAGGGAGAGGGAGAGGGAGAGGGAGAGGGAGAGGGAGAGGGAGAGGGAGAGGGAGAGGGAGAGGGAGAGGGAGAGGGAGAGGGAGAGGGAGAGGGAGAGGGAGAGGGAGAGGGAGAGGGAGAGGGAGAGGGAGAGGGAGAGGGAGAGGGAGAGGGAGAGGGAGAGGGAGAGGGAGAGGGAGAGGGAGAGGGAGAGGGAGAGGGAGAGGGAGAGGGAGAGGGAGAGGGAGAGGGAGAGGGAGAGGGAGAGGGAGAGGGAGAGGGAGAGGGAGAGGGAGAGGGAGAGGGAGAGGGAGAGGGAGAGGGAGAGGGAGAGGGAGAGGGAGAGGGAGAGGGAGAGGGAGAGGGAGAGGGAGAGGGAGAGGGAGAGGGAGAGGGAGAGGGAGAGGGAGAGGGAGAGGGAGAGGGAGAGGGAGAGGGAGAGGGAGAGGGAGAGGGAGAGGGAGAGGGAGAGGGAGAGGGAGAGGGAGAGGGAGAGGGAGAGGGAGAGGGAGAGGGAGAGGGAGAGGGAGAGGGAGAGGGAGAGGGAGAGGGAGAGGGAGAGGGAGAGGGAGAGGGAGAGGGAGAGGGAGAGGGAGAGGGAGAGGGAGAGGGAGAGGGAGAGGGAGAGGGAGAGGGAGAGGGAGAGGGAGAGGGAGAGGGAGAGGGAGAGGGAGAGGGAGAGGGAGAGGGAGAGGGAGAGGGAGAGGGAGAGGGAGAGGGAGAGGGAGAGGGAGAGGGAGAGGGAGAGGGAGAGGGAGAGGGAGAGGGAGAGGGAGAGGGAGAGGGAGAGGGAGAGGGAGAGGGAGAGGGAGAGGGAGAGG
>VCKV01000279.1:0-27154 GCA_005876975.1 Drosophila orena | reverse complement strand
TAACTAGTTTTTAGAGGTTGGTAATCGAAAAAACTATTTTTAAAAGGTACAAAATCGTTTTTTATTGAGAAAAAATAGTTTTTTGAGGTGGAAAAATGAAATATTTAATTATAAGTGTTGAAAAACGTCAAAAACTATTTTTAATGTGTGGTTAAACGTTATTTATTGAAAATAACTAGTTTTTAGAGGTCAGTAATCGTGAAATCTATTTTTAAAAGGTACAAAATCGTTTTTTATTGAAAAAAAATATTTTTTTGAGGTGGAAAAATGAAAATATTTAATTCTAAGTGTTGGGAAACGTCAAAAACTATTTGTAATGTGAGGTTAAACGTTATTTATTAAAAATAACTAGTTTTTATAGGTTGGCAATCGAAAAAACTATTTTAAAAGGTACAAAATCGTTTTTTATTGAAAAAAAATAGTTTTATGAGGTGGAAAAATGAAAATATTTAATTCTAAGTGTTGGAAAACGTCAAAAACTATTTTTAATGTGTGGTTAAACGTTATTTATTGAAAATAACTAGTTTTTAGAGGTCGGTAATCGATAAAACTATTTTTAAAAGGTACAAAATCGTTTTTTATTGAAAAAAAAATAGTTTTTTGAGGTGGAAAATGAAAATATTTAATTCTAAGTGTTGGGAAAGGCAAAAACTATTTGTAATGTGAGGTTAAACGTTATTTATTAAAAATAACTAGTTTTTATAGGTTGGCAATCGAAAAAACTATTTTTAAAAGGTACAAAATCGTTTTTTATTGAGAAAAAATAGTTTTTTGAGGTGGAAAAATGAAATATTTAATTATAAGTGTTGAAAAACGTCAAAAACTATTTTTAATGTGTGGTTAAACGTTATTTATTGAAAATAACTAGTTTTTAGAGGTCAGTAATCGTGAAATCTATTTTTAAATGGTACAAAATCGTTTTTTATTGAAAAAAAATATTTTTTTGAGGTGGAAAAATGAAAATATTTAATTCTAAGTGTTGGGAAACGTCAAAAACTATTTGTAATGTGAGGTTAAACGTTATTTATTAAAAATAACTAGTTTTTATAGGTTGGCAATCGAAAAAACTATTTTTAAATGGTACAAAATCGTTTTTTATTGAAAAAAAAATAGTTTTATGAGGTGGAAAAATGAAAATATTTAATTCTTAGTGTTGGGAAACGTCAAAAACTATTTTTAATGTGTGGTTAAACGTTATTTATTGAAAATAACTAGTTTTTAGAGGTCAGTAATCGTGAAATCTATTTTTAAAAGGTACAAAATCGTTTTTTATTGAAAAAAAATAGTTTTTTGAGGTGGAAAAATGAAAATATTTAATTCTAAGTGTTGGGAAACGTCAAAAACTATTTGTAATGTGTGGTTAAACGTTATTTATTAAAAATACTTAGTTTTTATAAGTTGGCAATCGAAAAAACTATTTTAAAGGGTACAAAATCGTTTTTTATTGAAAAAAATAGTTTTTTGAGGTGGAAAAATGAAAATATTTATTTCTAAGTGTTGGGAAACATCAAAAGCTATTTGTAATGTGTGGTTTAACGTTATTTATTAAAAATAACTAGTTTTTATAGGTTGGCAATCGATAAAACTATTTTTAAAAGGTACAAGATCGTTTTTTATTGAGAAAAAATTGTTTTTTGAGGTGGAAAAATGAAAATATTTAATTCTAAGTGTTGGGAAACGTCAAAGACTATTTGTAATGTGTGGTTAAAATTTATTTATTGAAAATAACTAGTTTTTAGAGGTCGGTAATCGATAAAACTATTTTTAAAAAGTACAAAATCGTTTTTTATTGAAAAAAAATAGTTTTTTGAGGTGGAAAATGAAAATATTTAATTCTAAGTGTTGGGAAAGGGAAAAACTATTTGTAATGCGTGGTTAAACGTTATTTATTAAAAATAACTAGTTTTTATTGGTTGGCAATCGAAAAAACTATTTTTAAAAGGTACAAAATCGTTGTTTATTGGAAAAAAATAGTTTTATGAAGTGGATAAATGAAAATATTTAATTCTAAGTGTTGGGAAACGTCAAAAACTATTTGTAATGTGAGGTTAAACGTTATTTATTAAAAATAACTAGTTTTTTTAGGTTGGCAATCGAATAAAACTATTTTTAAAAGGTACAAAATCGTTTTCTATTGAGAAAAAATAGTTTTATGAGGTGGAAAAATGAAAATATTTAATTCTAAGTGTTGGGAAACGTCAAAAACTATTTGTAATGTGTGGTTAAACGTTATTTATTGAAAAAAAACTAGTTTTTAGAGATCGGTAATCGATAAAACTATTTTTAAAAGGTATAAAATCGTTGTTTATTGAGAAAAAATAGTTTTTTGAGGTGGAAAAATGAAAATATTTAATTCTTAATGTTGGGAAACGTCAAAAACTATTTTTAATGTGTGATTAAACGTTATTTATTGAAAATAACTAGTTTTTAGAAGTCTGTTATCGATAAAAAAATTTTTTTAAGAGGTACAAAATCGTTTTTTATTGAAAAAAAATAGTTTTTTGAGGTGGAAAAATGAAAATATTTAATTCTAAGTGTTGGGAAAAGTCAAAAACTATTTGTAATGTGAGGTTAAACGTTATTTATTAAAAATAACTAGTTTTTATAGGTTGGCAATCGAAAAAACTATTTTTAAAAGGTACAAAATCGTTTTTTATTGAAAAAAAATAGTTTTATGAGGTGGAAAAATGAAAATATTTAATTCTAAGTGTTGGAAAACGTCAAAAACTATTTTTAATGTGTGGTTAAACGTTATTTATTGAAAATAACTAGTTTTTAGAGGTCAGTAATCGTGAAATCTATTTTTAAAAGGTACAAAATCGTTTTTTATTGAAAAAAAATAGTTTTTTGAGGTGGAAAAATGAAAATATTTAATTCTTAGTGTTGGGAAACGTCAAAAACTATTTGTAATGTGTGGTTAAACGTTATTTATTAAAAATAACTAGTTTTTATAAGTTGGCAATCGAAAAAACTATTTTTAAAGGGTACAAAATCGTTTTTTATTGAAAAAAAATAGTTTTATGAGGTGGAAAAATGAAAATATATAATTCTAAGTGTTGGGAAACGTCAAAAACTATTTGTAATGTGTGGTTAAACGTTATTTTTTGAAAATAACTAGTTTTTAGAGATCGGTAATCGATAAAACTATTTTTAAAAGGTACAAAATCGTTTTTTATTGAGGATAAATAGTTTTATGAGGTGGAAAAATGAAAATATTTAATTCTAAGTGTTGGGAAACGTCAAAAAATATTTGTAATGTGTGGTTAAACGTTATTTATTAAAAATAACTAGTTTTTAAGGGTCGGTAATCGATGAAACTATTTTTAAAAGGTACAAAATCGTTTTTTATTGAAAAAAAATAGTTTTATGAGGTGGAAAAATGAAAATATTTAATTCTAAGTATTGGGAAACGTCAAAAACTATTTTTAATGTGTGGTTTAACGTTATTTATTGAAAATAACTAGTTTTTAGAGGTCGGTAATCGATAAAACTATTTTTAAAAGGTACAAAATCGTTTTTTATTGAAAAAAAATAGTTTTTTGAGGTGGAAAATGAATATATTTAATTCTAAGTGTTGGGAAAGGCAAAAACTATTTGTAATGCGTGGTTAAACGTTATTTATTAAAAATAACTAGTTTTTAGAGGTTGGTAATCGATAAAACTATTTTTAAAAGGTACAAATCGTTTTTTTATTAAAAAAAATAGTTTTTTGAGGTGGAAAAATGAAAATATTTAATTCTAAGTGTTGGGAAATGTCAAAAACTATTTGTAATGTGTGGTTAAGCGTTATTTATTGAAAATAACTAGTTTTTAGAGGTCTTTTATCGATAAAACTATTTTTAAGAGGTACAAAATCGTTTTTTATTGAAAAAAATAGTTTTTTGAGGTGGAAAAATGAAAATATTTAATTCTAAGTCTTGGGAAACGTCAAAAACTATTTGTAATGTGTGGTTTAACGTTATTTATTAAAAATAACTAGTTTTTATAGGTTGGCAATCGATAAAACTATTTTTAAAAGGTATAAAATCGTTGTTTATTGAGAAAAAATAGTTTTTTGAGGTGGAAAAATGAAAATATTTAATTATAAGTGTTGAAAAACGTCAAAAACTATTTTTAATGTGTGGTTAAACGTTTTTTATTGAAAATAACTAGTTTTTAGAGGTCGGTAATCGATAAAACTATTTTTAAAAGGTACAAAATCGTTTTTTATTGAAAAAAAATAGTTTTTTGAGGTGGAAAAATGAAAATATTTAATTCTTAGTGTTGGGAAACGTCAAAAACTATTTGTAATGTGTGGTTAAACGTTATTTATTAAAAATAACTAGTTTTTAGAGGTCGGTAATCGATGAAACTATTTTTAAAAGGTACAAATTCGTTTTTTATTGAAAAAAAATAGTTTTATGAGGTGGAAAAATAAAAATATTTCATTCTAAGTGTTGGGAAACGTCAAAAACTATTTTTAGTGTGTGATTAAACGTTATTTATTGAAAATAACTAGTTTTTAGAAGTCTGTTATCGATAAAACTATTTTTAAGAGGTACAAAATCGTTTTTTATTGAAAAAAAATAGTTTTTTGAGGTGGAAAAATGAAAAGATTTAATTCTAAGTGTTGGGAAACGTCAAAAACTATTTGTAATGTGAGGTTAAACGTTATTTATTAAAAATAACTAGTTTTTATAGGTTGGCAATCGAAAAAACTATTTTTAAAAGGTACAAAATCGTTTTTTATTGAGAAAAAATAGTTTTTTGAGGTGGAAAAATGAAATATTTAATTATAAGTGTTGAAAAACGTCAAAAACTATTTTTAATGTGTGGTTAAACGTTATTTATTGAAAATAACTAGTTTTTAGAGGTCAGTAATCGTGAAATCTATTTTTAAAAGGTACAAAATCGTTTTTTATTGAAAAAAAATATTTTTTTGAGGTGGAAAAATGAAAATATTTAATTCTAAGTGTTGGGAAACGTCAAAAACTATTTGTAATGTGAGGTTAAACGTTATTTATTAAAAATAACTAGTTTTTATAGGTTGGCAATCGAAAAAACTATTTTTAAAAGGTACAAATTCGTTTTTTATTGAAAAAAAATAGTTTTATGAGGTGGAAAAATAAAAATATTTCATTCTAAGTGTTGGGAAACGTCAAAAACTATTTTTAGTGTGTGATTAAACGTTATTTATTGAAAATAACTAGTATTTAGAAGTCTGTTATCGATAAAACTATTTTTAAGAGGTACAAAATCGTTTTTTATTGAAAAAAAATAGTTTTTTGAGGTGGAAAAATGAAAAGATTTAATTCTAAGTGTTGGGAAACGTCAAAAACTATTTGTAATGTGAGGTTAAACGTTATTTATTAAAAATAACTAGTTTTTATAGGTTGGCAATCGAAAAAACTATTTTTAAAAGGTACAAAATCGTTTTTTATTGAGAAAAAATAGTTTTTTGAGGTGGAAAAATGAAATATTTAATTATAAGTGTTGAAAAACGTCAAAAACTATTTTTAATGTGTGGTTAAACGTTATTTATTGAAAATAACTAGTTTTTAGAGGTCAGTAATCGTGAAATCTATTTTTAAAAGGTACAAAATCGTTTTTTATTGAAAAAAAATATTTTTTTGAGGTGGAAAAATGAAAATATTTAATTCTAAGTGTTGGGAAACGTCAAAAACTATTTGTAATGTGAGGTTAAACGTTATTTATTAAAAATAACTAGTTTTTATAGGTTGGCAATCGAAAAAACTATTTTAAAAGGTACAAAATCGTTTTTTATTGAAAAAAAATAGTTTTATGAGGTGGAAAAATGAAAATATTTAATTCTAAGTGTTGGGAAACGTCAAAAACTATTTTTAATGTGTGGTTAAAAGTTATTTATTGAAAATAGCTAGTTTTTAGAGGTCGGTAATCGATAAAACTATTTTTAAAAGGTACAAAATCGTTTTTTATTGAAAAAAAATAGTTTTTTGAGGTGGAAAATGAAAATATTTAATTCTAAGTGTTGGGAAAGGCAAAAACTATTTGTAATGTGAGGTTAAACGTTATTTATTAAAAATAACTAGTTTTTATAGGTTGGCAATCGAAAAAACTATTTTTAAAAGGTACAAAATCGTTTTTTATTGAGAAAAAATAGTTTTTTGAGGTGGAAAAATGAAATATTTAATTATAAGTGTTGAAAAACGTCAAAAACTATTTTTAATGTGTGGTTAAACGTTATTTATTGAAAATAACTAGTTTTTAGAGGTCAGTAATCGTGAAATCTATTTTTAAAAGGTACAAAATCGTTTTTTATTGAAAAAAAATATTTTTTTGAGGTGGAAAAATGAAAATATTTAATTCTAAGTGTTGGGAAACGTCAAAAACTATTTGTAATGTGAGGTTAAACGTTATTTATTAAAAATAACTAGTTTTTATAGGTTGGCAATCGAAAAAACTATTTTTAAATGGTACAAAATCGTTTTTTATTGAAAAAAAAATAGTTTTATGAGGTGGAAAAATGAAAATATTTAATTCTTAGTGTTGGGAAACGTCAAAAACTATTTTTAATGTGTGGTTAAACGTTATTTATTGAAAATAACTAGTTTTTAGAGGTCAGTAATCGTGAAATCTATTTTTAAAAGGTACAAAATCGTTTTTTATTGAAAAAAAATAGTTTTTTGAGGTGGAAAAATGAAAATATTTAATTCTAAGTGTTGGGAAACGTCAAAAACTATTTGTAATGTGTGGTTAAACGTTATTTATTAAAAATACTTAGTTTTTATAAGTTGGCAATCGAAAAAACTATTTTAAAGGGTACAAAATCGTTTTTTATTGAAAAAAATAGTTTTTTGAGGTGGAAAAATTAAAATATTTATTTCTAAGTGTTGGGAAACATCAAAAGCTATTTGTAATGTGTGGTTTAACGTTATTTATTAAAAATAACTAGTTTTTATAGGTTGGCAATCGATAAAACTATTTTTAAAAGGTACAAGATCGTTTTTTATTGAGAAAAAATTGTTTTTTGAGGTGGAAAAATGAAAATATTTAATTCTAAGTGTTGGGAAACGTCAAAGACTATTTGTAATGTGTGGTTAAAATTTATTTATTGAAAATAACTAGTTTTTAGAGGTCGGTAATCGATAAAACTATTTTTAAAAGGTACAAAATCGTTTTTTATTGAAAAAAAATAGTTTTTTGAGGTGGAAAATGAAAATATTTAATTCTAAGTGTTGGGAAAGGCAAAAACTATTTGTAATGCGTAGTTAAACGTTATTTATTAAAAATAACTAGTTTTTATTGGTTGGCAATCGAAAAAACTATTTTTAAAAGGTACAAAATCGTTGTTTATTGGAAAAAATAGTTTTATGAAGTGGATAAATGAAAATATTTAATTCTAAGTGTTGGGAAACGTCAAAAACTATTTGTAATGTGAGGTTAAACGTTACTTATTAAAAATAACTAGTTTTTTTAGGTTGGCAATCGAATATAACTATTTTTAAAAGGTACAAAATCGTTTTCTATTGAGAAAAAATAGTTTTATGAGGTGGGAAAATGAAAATATTTAATTCTAAGTGTTGGGAAACGTCAAAAACTATTTGTAATGTGTGGTTAAACGTTATTTATTGAAAAAAAACTAGTTTTTAGAGGTCGGTAATCGATAAAACTATTTTTAAAAGGTACAAAATCGTTTTTATTGAAAAAAAAAATAGTTTTTTGAGGTGGAAAAATGAAAATATTTAATTCTTAGTGTTGGGAAACGTCAAAAACTATTTGTAATGTGTGGTTAAACGTTATTTATTAAAAATAACTAGTTTTTAGGGTCGGTAATCGATGAAACTATTTTTAAAAGGTACAAAATCGTTTTTTATTGAAAAAAAATAGTTTTATGAGGTGGAAAAATGAAAATATTTAATTCTAAGTATTGTGAAACGTCAAAAACTATTTTTAATGTGTGGTTTAACGTTATTTATTGAAAATAACTAGTTTTTAGAGGTCGGTAATCGATAAAACTATTTTTAAAAGGTACAAAATCGTTTTTTATTGAAAAAAATAGTTTTTTGAGGTGGAAAATGAAAATATTTAATTCTAAGTGTTGGGAAACGTCAAAGACTATTTGTAATGTGTGGTTAAACGTTATTTATTAAAAATAACTAGTTTTTAGAGGTCGGTAATCGATAAAACTATTTTTAAAAGGTACAAAATCGTTGTTTATTGGAAAAAATAGTTTTATGAAGTGGATAAATGAAAATATTTAATTCTAAGTGTTGGGAAACGTCAAAAACTATTTGTAATGTGAGGCTAAACGTTACTTATTAAAAATAACTAGTTTTTTTAGGTTGGCAATCGAATAAAACTATTTTTAAAAGGTACAAAATCGTTTTCTATTGAGAAAAAATAGTTTTATGAGGTGGAAAAATGAAAATATTTAATTCTAAGTGTTGGGAAACGTCAAAAACTATTTGTAATGTGTGGTTAAACGTTATTTATTGAAAAAAAACTAGTTTTTAGAGGTTGGTAATCGATAAAACTATTTTTAAAAGGTACAAAATCGTTTTTATTGAAAAAAAAAATAGTTTTTTGAGGTGGAAAAATGAAAATATTTAATTCTTAGTGTTGGGAAACGTCAAAAACTATTTTTAATGTGTGGTTAAACGTTATTTATTAAAAATAACTAGTTTTTAAGGGTCGGTAATCGATGAAACTATTTTTAAAAGGTACAAAATCGTTTTTTATTGAAAAAAAATAGTTTTATGAGGTGGAAAAATGAAAATATTTAATTCTAAGTATTGGGAAACGTCAAAAACTATTTTTAATGTGTGGTTAAACGTTATTTATTGAAAATAACTAGTTTTTAGAGGTCGGTAATCGATAAAACTATTTTTAAGAGGTACAAAATAGTTTTTTATTGAAAAAAATAGTTTTTTGAGGTGGAAAAATGAAAATATTTATTTCTAAGTGTTGGGAAACATCAAAACCAATTTGTAATGTGTGGTTTAACGTTATTTATTAAAAATAACTAGTTTTTATAGGTTGGCAATCGATAAAACTATTTTTAAAAGGTACAAAATCGGTTTTTTATTGAGAAAAAATAGTTTTTTGAGGTGGAAAAATGAAAATATTTAATTCTAAGTGTTGGAAAACGTCAAAGACTATTTGTAATGTGTGGTTAAACGTTATTTATTGAAAATAACTAGTTTTCAGAGGTCGGTAATCGATAAAACTATTTTTAAAAGCTATTTTTAAAAGGTACAAAATCATTTTTTATTGAAAAATAGTTTTTTGAGGTGGAAAATGAAAATATTTAATTCTAAGTGTTGGGAAAGGCAAAAACTATTTGTAATGCGTAGTTAAACGTTATTTATTCAAAATAACTAGTTTTTATTGGTTGGCAATCGAAAAAACTATTTTTAAAAGGTACAAAATCGTTGTTTATTGGAAAAAATAGTTTTATGAAGTGGATAAATGAAAATATTTAATTCTAAGTGTTGGGAAACGTCAAAAACTATTTGTAATGTGAGGTTAAACGTTACTTATTAAAAATAACTAGTTTTTTTAGGTTGGCAATCGAATAAAACTATTTTTAAAAGGTACAAAATCGTTTTCTATTAAGAAAAAATTGTTTTATGAGGTGGAAAAATGAAAATATTTAATTCTAAGTGTTGGGAAACGTCAAAAACTATTTGTAATGTGTGGTTAAACGTTATTTATTGAAAAAAAACTAGTTTTTAGAGGTCGGTAATCGATAAAACTATTTTTAAAAGGTACAAAATCGTTTTTATTGAAAAAAAAAATAGTTTTTTGAGGTGGAAATATGAAAATATTTAATTCTTAGTGTTGGGAAACGTCAAAAACTATTTGTAATGTGTGGTTAAACGTTATTTATTAAAAATAACTAGTTTTTAAGGGTCGGTAATCGATGAAACTATTTTTAAAAGGTACAAAATCGTTTTTTATTGAAAAAAAATAGTTTTATGAGGTGGAAAAATGAAAATATTTAATTCTAAGTATTGGGAAACGTCAAAAACTATTTTTAATGTGTGGTTAAACGTTATTTATTGAAAATAACTAGTTTTTAGAGGTCGGTAATCGATAAAACTATTTTTAAGAGGTACAAAATAGTTTTTTATTGAAAAAAATAGTTTTTTGAGGTGGAAAAATGAAAATATTTATTTCTAAGTGTTGGGAAACATCAAAACCAATTTGTAATGTGTGGTTTAACGTTATTTATTAAAAATAACTAGTTTTTATAGGTTGGCAATCGATAAAACTATTTTTAAAAGGTACAAAATCGGTTTTTATTGAGAAAAAATAGTTTTTTGAGGTGGAAAAATGAAAATATTTAATTCTAAGTGTTGGAAAACGTCAAAGACTTTTTGTAATGTGTGGTTAAACGTTATTTATTGAAAATAACTAGTTTTCAGAGGTCGGTAATCGATAAAACTATTTTTAAAAGCTATTTTTAAAAGGTACAAAATCGTTTTTTATTGAAAAAAAATATTTTTTTGAGGTGGAAAAATGAAAATATTTAATTCTAAGTGTTGGGAAACGTCAAAAACTATTTGTAATGTGAGGTTAAACGTTATTTATTAAAAATAACTAGTTTTTATAGGTTGGCAATCGAAAAAACTATTTTTAAAAGGTACAAAATCGTTTTCTATTGAGAAAAAATAGTTTTATGAGGTGGAAAAATGAAAATATTTAATTCTAAGTGTTGGGAAACGTCAAAAACTATTTGTAATGTGTGGTTAAACGTTATTTATTGAAAAAAAACTAGTTTTTAGAGGTCGGTAATCGATAAAACTATTTTTAAAAGGTACAAAATCGTTTTTATTGAAAAAAAAATAGTTTTTTGAGGTGGAAAAATGAAAATATTTAATTCTTAGTGTTGGGAAACGTCAAAAACTATTTGTAATGTGTGGTTAAACGTTATTTATTAAAAATAACTATTTTTTAAGGGTCGGTAATCGATGAAACTATTTTTAAAAGGTAAAAAATCGTTTTTTATTGAAAAAAAATAGTTTTATAAGGTGGAAAAATGAAAATATTTAATTCTAAGTATTGGGAAACGTCAAAAACTATTTTTAATGTGTGGTTTAACGTTATTTATTGAAAATAACTAGTTTTTAGAGGTCGGTAATCGATAAAACTATTTTTAAAAGGTACAAAATCGTTTTTTATTGAAAAATAGTTTTTTGAGGTGGAAAATGAAAATATTTAATTCTAAGTGTTGGGAAAGGCAAAAACTATTTGTAATGCGTAGTTAAACGTTATTTATTCAAAATAACTAGTTTTTATTGGTTGGCAATCGAAAAAACTATTTTTAAAAGGTACAAAATCGTTGTTTATTGGAAAAAATAGTTTTATGAAGTGGATAAATGAAAATATTTAATTCTAAGTGTTGGGAAACGTCAAAAACTATTTGTAATGTGAGGTTAAACGTTACTTATTAAAAATAACTAGTTTTTTTAGGTTGGCAATCGAATAAAACTATTTTTAAAAGGTACAAAATCGTTTTCTATTGAGAAAAAATAGTTTTATGAGGTGGAAAAATGAAAATATTTAATTCTAAGTGTTGGGAAACGTCAAAAACTATTTGTAATGTGTGGTTAAACGTTATTTATTGAAAAAAAACTAGTTTTTAGAGGTCGGTAATCGATAAAACTATTTTTAAAAGGTACAAAATCGTTTTTATTGAAAAAAAAAATAGTTTTTTGAGGTGGAAATATGAAAATATTTAATTCTTAGTGTTGGGAAACGTCAAAAACTATTTGTAATGTGTGGTTAAACGTTATTTATTGAAAATAACTAGTTTTTAGAGGTCGGTAATCGATAAAACTATTTTTAAGAGGTACAAAATAGTTTTTTATTGAAAAAAATAGTTTTTTGAGGTGGAAAAATGAAAATATTTATTTTTAAGTGTTGGGAAACATCAAAACCAATTTGTAATGTGTGGTTTAACGTTATTTATTAAAAATAACTAGTTTTTATAGGTTGGCAATCGATAAAACTATTTTTAAAAGGTACAAAATCGGTTTTTATTGAGAAAAAATAGTTTTTTGAGGTGGAAAAATGAAAATATTTAATTCTAAGTGTTGGAAAACGTCAAAGACTTTTTGTAATGTGTGGTTAAACGTTATTTATTGAAAATAACTAGTTTTCAGAGGTCGGTAATTCGATAAAACTATTTTTAAAAGCTATTTTTAAAAGGTACAAAATCGTTTTTTATTGAAAAAAAATATTTTTTTGAGGTGGAAAAATGAAAATATTTAATTCTAAGTGTTGGGAAACGTCAAAAACTATTTGTAATGTGAGGTTAAACGTTATTTATTAAAAATAACTAGTTTTTATAGGTTGGCAATCGAAAAAACTATTTTTAAAAGGTACAAAATCGTTTTCTATTGAGAAAAAATAGTTTTATGAGGTGGAAAAATGAAAATATTTAATTTTAAGTGTTGGGAAACGTCAAAAACTATTTGTAATGTGTGGTTAAACGTTATTTATTGAAAAAACTAGTTTTTAGAGGTCGGTAATCGATAAAACTATTTTTAAAAGGTACAAAATCGTTTTTATTGAAAAAAAAAATAGTTTTTTGAGGTGGAAAAATGAAAATATTTAATTCTTAGTGTTGGGAAACGTCAAAAACTATTTGTAATGTGTGGTTAAACGTTATTTATTAAAAATAACTAGTTTTTAAGGGTCGGTAATCGATGAAACTATTTTTAAAAGGTACAAAATCGTTTTTTATTGAAAAAAAATAGTTTTATGAGGTGGAAAAATGAAAATATTTAATTCTAAGTATTGGGAAACGTCAAAAACTATTTTTAATGTGTGGTTTAACGTTATTTATTGAAAATAACTAGTTTTTAGAGGTCGGTAATCGATAAAACTATTTTTAAAAGGTACAAAATCGTTTTTTATTGAAAAAAATAGTTTTTTGAGGTGGAAAATGAAAATATTTAATTCTAAGTGTTGGGAAAGGCAAAAACTATTTGTAATGCGTAGTTAAACGTTATTTATTAAAAATAACTAGTTTTTATAGGTTGGCAATCGATAAAACTATTTTTAAAAGGTACAAAATCGTTTTTTATTGAAAAAAAATAGTTTTATGAGGTGGAAAAATGAAAATATTTAATTCTAATTATTGGGAAACGTCAAAAACTATTTTTAATGTGTGGTTTAACGTTATTTATTGAAAATAACTAGTTTTTAGAGGTCGGTAATCGATAAAACTATTTTTAAAAGGTACAAAATCGTTTTTTATTGAAAAATAGTTTTTTGAGGTGGAAAATGAAAATATTTAATTCTAAGTGTTGGGAAAGGCAAAAACTATTTGTAATGCGTAGTTGAACGTTATTTATTAAAAATAACTAGTTTTTATTGGTTGGCAATCGAAAAAACTATTTTTAAAAGGTACAAAATCGTTGTTTATTGGAAAAAATAGTTTTATGAAGTGGATAAATGAAAATATTTAATTCTAAGTGTTGGGAAACGTCAAAAACTATTTGTAATGTGAGGTTAAACGTTACTTATTAAAAATAACTAGTTTTTTTAGGTTGGCAATCGAATAAAACTATTTTTAAAAGGTACAAAATCGTTTTCTATTGAGAAAAAATAGTTTTATGAGGTGGAAAAATGAAAATATTTAATTCTAAGTGTTGGGAAACGTCAAAAACTATTTGTAATGTGTGGTTAAACGTTATTTATTGAAAAAAAAACTAGTTTTTAGAGGTCGGTAATCGATAAAACTATTTTTAAAAGGTACAAAATCGTTTTTATTGAAAAAAAAAATAGTTTTTTGAGGTGGAAATATGAAAATATTTAATTCTTAGTGTTGGGAAACGTCAAAAACTATTTGTAATGTGTGGTTAAACGTTACTTATTAAAAATAACTAGTTTTTAAGGGTCGGTAATCGATGAAACTATTTTTAAAAGGTACAAAATCGTTTTTTATTGAAAAAAAATAGTTTTATGAGGTGGAAAAATGAAAATATTTAATTCTAAGTGTTGGGAAACGTCAAAAACTATTTGTAATGTGTGGTTAAACGTTATTTATTGAAAATAACTAGTTTTTAGAGGTCGGTAATCGATAAAACTATTTTTAAGAGGTACAAAATCGTTTTTTATTGAAAAAAAATAGTTTTATGAGGTGGAAAAATGAAAATATTTAATTCTAAGTGTTGGGAAACGTCAAAAACTATTTGTAATGTGAGGTTAAACGTTATTTATTAAAAATAACTAGTTTTTATAGGTTGGCAATCGAAAAAACTATTTTAAAAAGGTACAAAATCGTTTTTTATTGAAAAAAAATAGTTTTATGAGGTGGAAAAATGAAAATATTTAATTCTAAGTGTTGGGAAACGTCAAAAACTATTTTTAATGTGTGGTTAAACGTTATTTATTGAAAATAACTAGTTTTTAGAGGTCAGTAATCGTGAAATCTATTTTTAAAAGGTACAAAATCGTTTTTTATTGAAAAAAAATAGTTTTTTGAGGTGGAAAAATGAAAATATTTAATTCTAAGTGTTGGGAAACGTCAAAAACTATTTGTAATGTGTGGTTAAACGTTATTTATTGAAAATAACTAGTTTTTAGAGGTCGGTAATCGATAAAACTATTTTTAAGAGGTACAAAATCGTTTTTTATTGAAAAAAATAGTTTTTTGAGGTGGAAAAATGAAAATATTTATTTCTAAGTGTTGGGAAACATCAAAACCTATTTGTAATGTGTGGTTTAACGTTATTTATTAAAAATAACTAGTTTTTATAGGTTGGCAATCGATAAAACTATTTTTAAAAGGTACAAAATCGGTTTTTATTGAGAAAAAATAGTTTTTTGAGGTGGAAAAATGAAAATATTTAATTCTAAGTGTTGGAAAACGTCAAAGACTTTTTGTAATGTGTGGTTAAACGTTATTTATTGAAAATAACTAGTTTTTAGAGGTCGGTAATCGATAAAACTATTTTTAAAAGCTATTTTTAAAAGGTACAAAATCGTTTTTTACGGAAAAAAAATATTTTTTTGAGGTGGAAAAATGAAAATATTTAATTCTAAGTGTTGGGAAACGTCAAAAACTATTTGTAATGTGTGGTTAAACGTTATTTATTAAAAATAACTAGTTTTTATAAGTCGGCAATCGAAAAAACTATTTTAAAGGGTACAAAATCGTTTTTTATTGAAAAAAATAGTTTTTTGAGGTGGAAAAATGAAAATATTTATTTCTAAGTGTTGGGAAAAATCAAAAGCTATTTGTAATGTGTGGTTTAACGTTATTTATTAAAAATAACTAGTTTTTATAGGTTGGCAATCGATAAAACTATTTTTAAAAGGTACAAAATCGTTTTTTATTGAGAAAAAATTGTTTTTTGAAGTGGAAAAATGAAAATATTTAATTCTAAGTGTTGGGAAACGTCAAAGACTATTTGTAATGTGTGGTTAAACGTTATTTATTGAAAATAACTAGTTTTTAGAGGTCGGTAATCGATAAAACTATTTTTAAGAGGTACAAAATCGTTTTTATTGAAAAAAAAAATAGTTTTTTGAGGTGGAAATATGAAAATATTTAATTCTTAGTGTTGGGAAACGTCAAAAACTATTTGTAATGTGTGGTTAAACGTTATTTATTAAAAATAACTAGTTTTTAAGGGTCGGTAATCGATGAAACTATTTTTAAAAGGTACAAAATCGTTTTTTATTGAAAAAAAATAGTTTTATGAGGTGGAAAAATGAAAATATTTAATTCTAAGTGTTGGGAAACGTCAAAAACTATTTGTAATGTGTGGTTAAACGTTATTTATTGAAAATAACTAGTTTTTAGAGGTCGGTAATCGATAAAACTATTTTTAAAAGCTATTTTTAAAAGGTACAAAATCGTTTTTTACGGAAAAAAAATATTTTTTTGAGGTGGAAAAATGAAAATATTTAATTCTAAGTGTTGGGAAACGTCAAAAACTATTTGTAATGTGAGGTTAAACGTTATTTATTAAAAATAACTAGTTTTTATAGGTTGGCAATCGAAAAAACTATTTTAAAAAGGTACAAAATCGTTTTTTATTGAAAAAAAATAGTTTTATGAGGTGGAAAAATGAAAATATTTAATTCTAAGTGTTGGGAAACGTCAAAAACTATTTTTAATGTGTGGTTAAACGTTATTTATTGAAAATAACTAGTTTTTAGAGGTCAGTAATCGTGAAATCTATTTTTAAAAGGTACAAAATCGTTTTTTATTGAAAAAAAATAGTTTTTTGAGGTGGAAAAATGAAAATATTTAATTCTAAGTGTTGGGAAACGTCAAAAACTATTTGTAATGTGTGGTTAAACGTTATTTATTAAAAATAACTAGTTTTTATAAGTCGGCAATCGAAAAAACTATTTTAAAGGGTACAAAATCGTTTTTTATTGAAAAAAATAGTTTTTTGAGGTGGAAAAATGAAAATATTTATTTCTAAGTGTTGGGAAAAATCAAAAGCTATTTGTAATGTGTGGTTTAACGTTATTTATTAAAAATAACTAGTTTTTATAGGTTGGCAATCGATAAAACTATTTTTAAAAGGTACAAAATCGTTTTTTATTGAGAAAAAATTGTTTTTTGAGGTGGAAAAATGAAAATATTTAATTCTAAGTGTTGGGAAACGTCAAAGACTATTTGTAATGTGTGGTTAAACGTTATTTATTGAAAATAACTAGTTTTTAGAGGTCGGTAATCGATAAAACTATTTTTAAGAGGTACAAAATCGTTTTTTATTGAAAAAAATAGTTTTTTGAGGTGGAAAAATGAAAATATTTATTTCTAAGTGTTGGGAAACATCAAAACCTATTTGTAATGTGTGGTTTAACGTTATTTATTAAAAATAACTAGTTTTTATAAGTTGGCAATCGATAAAACTATTTTTAAAAGGTACAAAATCGTTTTTTATTGAGAAAAAATTGTTTTTTGAGGTGGAAAAATGAAAATATTTAATTCTAAGTGTTGGGAAACGTCAAAGACTATTTGTAATGTGTGGTTAAACGTTATTTATTGAAAATAACTAGTTTTTAGAGGTCGGTAATCGATAAAACTATTTTTAAGAGGTACAAAATCGTTTTTATTGAAAAAAAAAATAGTTTTTTGAGGTGGAAATATGAAAATATTTAATTCTTAGTGTTGGGAAACGTCAAAAACTATTTGTAATGTGTGGTTAAACGTTATTTATTAAAAATAACTAGTTTTTAAGGGTCGGTAATCGATGAAACTATTTTTAAAAGGTACAAAATCGTTTTTTATTGAAAAAAAATAGTTTTATGAGGTGGAAAAATGAAAATATTTAATTCTAAGTGTTGGGAAACGTCAAAAACTATTTGTAATGTGTGGTTAAACGTTATTTATTGAAAATAACTAGTTTTTAGAGGTCGGTAATCGATAAAACTATTTTTAAGAGGTACAAAATCGTTTTTTATTGAAAAAAATAGTTTTTTGAGGTGGAAAAATGAAAATATTTATTTCTAAGTGTTGGGAAACATCAAAACCTATTTGTAATGTGTGGTTTAACGTTATTTATTAAAAATAACTAGTTTTTATAGGTTGGCAATCGATAAAACTATTTTTAAAAGGTACAAAATCGGTTTTTATTGAGAAAAAATAGTTTTTTGAGGTGGAAAAATGAAAATATTTAATTCTAAGTGTTGGAAAACGTCAAAGACTTTTTGTAATGTGTGGTTAAACGTTATTTATTGAAAATAACTAGTTTTTAGAGGTCGGTAATCGATAAAACTATTTTTAAAAGCTATTTTTAAAAGGTACAAAATCGTTTTTTACGGAAAAAAAATATTTTTTTGAGGTGGAAAAATGAAAATATTTAATTCTAAGTGTTGGGAAACGTCAAAAACTATTTGTAATGTGAGGTTAAACGTTATTTATTAAAAATAACTAGTTTTTATAGGTTGGCAATCGAAAAAAACTATTTTAAAAAGGTACAAAATCGTTTTTTATTGAAAAAAAATAGTTTTATGAGGTGGAAAAATGAAAATATATAATTCTAAGTGTTGGGAAACGTCAAAAACTATTTTTAATGTGTGGTTAAACGTTATTTATTGAAAATAACTAGTTTTTAGAGGTCAGTAATCGTGAAATCTATTTTTAAAAGGTACAAAATCGTTTTTTATTGAAAAAAAATAGTTTTTTGAGGTGGAAAAATGAAAATATTTAATTCTAAGTGTTGGGAAACGTCAAAAACTATTTGTAATGTGTGGTTAAACGTTATTTATTAAAAATAACTAGTTTTTATAAGTCGGCAATCGAAAAAACTATTTTAAAGGGTACAAAATCGTTTTTTATTGAAAAAAATAGTTTTTTGAGGTGGAAAAATGAAAATATTTATTTCTAAGTGTTGGGAAAAATCAAAAGCTATTTGTAATGTGTGGTTTAACGTTATTTATTAAAAATAACTAGTTTTTATAGGTTGGCAATCGATAAAACTATTTTTAAAAGGTACAAAATCGTTTTTTATTGAGAAAAAATTGTTTTTTGAGGTGGAAAAATGAAAATATTTAATTCTAAGTGTTGGGAAACGTCAAAGACTATTTGTAATGTGTGGTTAAACGTTATTTATTGAAAATAACTAGTTTTTAGAGGTCGGTAATCGATAAAACTATTTTTAAGAGGTACAAAATCGTTTTTTATTGAAAAAAATAGTTTTTTGAGGTGGAAAAATGAAAATATTTATTTCTAAGTGTTGGGAAACATCAAAACCTATTTGTAATGTGTGGTTTAACGTTATTTATTAAAAATAACTAGTTTTTATAGGTTGGCAATCGATAAAACTATTTTTAAAAGGTACAAAATCGGTTTTTATTGAGAAAAAATAGTTTTTTGAGGTGGAAAAATGAAAATATTTAATTCTAAGTGTTGGAAAACGTCAAAGACTTTTTGTAATGTGTGGTTAAACGTTATTTATTGAAAATAACTAGTTTTTAGAGGTCGGTAATCGATAAAACTATTTTTAAAAGCTATTTTTAAAAGGTACAAAATCGTTTTTTATTGAAAAAAATATTTTTTTGAGGTGGAAAAATGAAAATATTTAATTCTAAGTGTTGGGAAACGTCAAAAACTATTTGTAATGTGAGTTTAAACGTTATTTATTAAAAATAACTAGTTTTTATAGGTTGGCAATCGAAAAAACTATTTTTAAAAGGTACAAAATCGTTTTTTATTGAAAAAAAATAGTTTTATGAGGTGGAAAAATGAAAATATTTAATTCTAAGTGTTTGGAAACGTCAAAAACTATTTTTAATGTGTGGTTAAACGTTATTTATTGAAAATAACTAGTTTTTAGAGGTCAGTAATCGTGAAATCTATTTTTAAAAGGTACAAAATCGTTTTTTATTGAAAAAAAATTGTTTTTTGAGGTGGAAAAATGAAAATATTTAATTCTAAGTGTTGGGAAACGTCAAAAACTATTTGTAATGTGTGGTTAAACGTTATTTATTAAAAATAACTAGTTTCTATAAGTCGGCAATCGAAAAAACTATTTTAAAGGGTACAAAATCGTTTTTTATTGAAAAAAATAGTTTTTTGAGGTGGAAAAATGAAAATATTTATTTCTAAGTGTTGGGAAAAATTAAAAGCTATTTGTAATGTGTGGTTTAACGTTATTTATTAAAAATAACTAGTTTTTATAGGTTGGCAATCGATAAAACTATTTTTAAAAGGTACAAAATCGTTTTTTATTGAGAAAAAATTGTTTTTTGAGGTGGAAAAATGAAAATATTTATTTCTAAGTGTTGGGAAAAATCAAAAGCTATTTGTAATGTGTGGTTTAACGTTATTTATTAAAAATAACTAGTTTTTATAGGTTGGCAATCGATAAAACTATTTTTAAAAGGTACAAAATCGTTTTTTATTGAGAAAAAATTGTTTTTTGAGGTGGAAAAATGAAAATATTTAATTCTAAGTGTTGGGAAACGTCAAAGACTATTTGTAATGTGTGGTTAAACGTTATTTATTGAAAATAACTAGTTTTTAGAGGTCGGTAATCGATAAAACTATTTTTAAGAGGTACAAAATCGTTTTTTATTGAAAAAAATAGTTTTTTGAGGTGGAAAAATGAAAATATTTATTTCTAAGTGTTGGGAAACATCAAAACCTATTTGTAATGTGTGGTTTAACGTTATTTATTAAAAATAACTAGTTTTTATAGGTTGGCAATCGATAAAACTATTTTTAAAAGGTACAAAATCGGTTTTTATTGAGAAAAAATAGTTTTTTGAGGTGGAAAAATGAAAATATTTAATTCTAAGTGTTGGAAAACGTCAAAGACTTTTTGTAATGTGTGGTTAAACGTTATTTATTGAAAATAACTAGTTTTTAGAGGTCGGTAATCGATAAAACTATTTTTAAAAGCTATTTTTAAAAGGTACAAAATCGTTTTTTATTGAAAAAAATATTTTTTTGAGGTGGAAAAATGAAAATATTTAATTCTAAGTGTTGGGAAACGTCAAAAACTATTTGTAATGTGAGTTTAAACGTTATTTATTAAAAATAACTAGTTTTTATAGGTTGGCAATCGAAAAAACTATTTTTAAAAGGTACAAAATCGTTTTTTATTGAAAAAAAATAGTTTTATGAGGTGGAAAAATGAAAATATTTAATTCTAAGTGTTTGGAAACGTCAAAAACTATTTTTAATGTGTGGTTAAACGTTATTTATTGAAAATAACTAGTTTTTAGAGGTCAGTAATCGTGAAATCTATTTTTAAAAGGTACAAAATCGTTTTTTATTGAAAAAAAATTGTTTTTTGAGGTGGAAAAATGAAAATATTTAATTCTAAGTGTTGGGAAACGTCAAAAACTATTTGTAATGTGTGGTTAAACGTTATTTATTAAAAATAACTAGTTTCTATAAGTCGGCAATCGATAAAACTATTTTAAAGGGTACAAAATCGTTTTTTATTGAAAAAAAATAGTTTTTTGAGGTGGAAAAATGAAAATATTTATTTCTAAGTGTTGGGAAAAATTAAAAGCTATTTGTAATGTGTGGTTTAACGTTATTTATTAAAAATAACTAGTTTTTATAGGTTGGCAATCGATAAAACTATTTTTAAAAGGTACAAAATCGTTTTTTATTGAGAAAAAATTGTTTTTTGAGGTGGAAAAATGAAAATATTTAATTCTAAGTGTTGGGAAACGTCAAAGACTATTTGTAATGTGTGGTTAAACGTTATTTATTAAAAATAACTAGTTTTTAGAGGTCGGTAATCGATAAAACTATTTTTAAAAGGTACAAAATCGTTTTTTATTGAAAAAAATAGTTTTTTGAGGTGGAAAATGAAAATATTTAATTCTAAGTGTTGGGAAAGGCAAAAACTATTTGTAATGTGAAGTTAAACGTTATTTATTAAAAATAACTAGTTTTTATTGAAAAAAAAAATAGTTTTTTGAGGTGGAAAAATGAAAATATTTAATTCTTAGTGTTGGGAAACGTCAAAAACTATTTGTAATGTGTGGTTAAACGTTATTTATTAAAAATAACTAGTTTTTAAGGGTCGGTAATCGATGAAACTATTTTTAAAAGGTACAAAATCGTTTTTTATTGAAAAAAAATAGTTTTATGAGGTTGAAAAATGAAAATATTTAATTCTAAGTGTTGGGAAACGTCAAAGACTATTTTTAAAGTGTGGTTAAACGTTATTTATTGAAAATAACTAGTTTTTAGAGGTCGGTAATCGATAAAACTATTTTTAAGAGGTACAAAATCGTTTTTTATTGAAAAAAATAGTTTTTTGAGGTGGAAAAATGAAAATATTTATTTCTAAGTGTTGGGAAACATCAAAACCTATTTGTAATGTGTGGTTTAACGTTATTTATTAAAAATAACTAGTTTTTATAGGTTGGCAATCGATAAAACTATTTTTAAAAGGTACAAAATCGGTTTTTATTGAGAAAAAATAGTTTTTTGAGGTGGAAAAATGAAAATATTTAATTCTAAGTGTTGGAAAACGTCAAAGACTTTTTGTAATGTGTGGTTAAACGTTATTTATTGAAAATAACTAGTTTTTAGAGGTCGGTAATCGATAAAACTATTTTTAAAAGCTATTTTTAAAAGGTACAAAATCGTTTTTTATTGAAAAAAAATATTTTTTTGAGGTGGAAAAATGAAAATATTTAATTCTAAGTGTTGGGAAACGTCAAAAACTATTTGTAATGTGAGGTTAAACGTTATTTATTAAAAATAACTAGTTTTTATAGGTTGGCAATCGAAAAAACTATTTTTAAAAGGTACAAAATCGTTTTTTATTGAAAAAAAATAGTTTTATGAGGTGGAAAAATGAAAATATTTAATTCTAAGTGTTTGGAAACGTCAAAAACTATTTTTAATGTGTGGTTAAACGTTATTTATTGAAAATAACTAGTTTTTAGAGGTCAGTAATCGTGAAATCTATTTTTAAAAGGTACAAAATCGTTTTTTATTGAAAAAAAATTGTTTTTTGAGGTGGAAAAATGAAAATATTTAATTCTAAGTGTTGGGAAACGTCAAAAACTATTTGTAATGTGTGGTTAAACGTTATTTATTAAAAATAACTAGTTTCTATAAGTCGGCAATCGAAAAAACTATTTTAAAGGGTACAAAATCGTTTTTTATTGAAAAAAATAGTTTTTTGAGGTGGAAAAATGAAAATATTTATTTCTAAGTGTTGGGAAAAATTAAAAGCTATTTGTAATGTGTGGTTTAACGTTATTTATTAAAAATAACTAGTTTTTATAGGTTGGCAATCGATAAAACTATTTTTAAAAGGTACAAAATCGTTTTTTATTGAGAAAAAATTGTTTTTTGAGGTGGAAAAATGAAAATATTTAATTCTAAGTGTTGGGAAACGTCAAAGACTATTTGTAATGTGTGGTTAAACGTTATTTATTAAAAATAACTAGTTTTTAGAGGTCGGTAATCGATAAAACTATTTTTAAAAGGTACAAAATCGTTTTTTATTGAAAAAAATAGTTTTTTGAGGTGGAAAATGAAAATATTTAATTCTAAGTGTTGGGAAAGGCAAAAACTATTTGTAATGTGAAGTTAAACGTTATTTATTAAAAATAACTAGTTTTTATTGAAAAAAAAAATAGTTTTTTGAGGTGGAAAAATGAAAATATTTAATTCTTAGTGTTGGGAAACGTCAAAAACTATTTGTAATGTGTGGTTAAACGTTATTTATTAAAAATAACTAGTTTTTAAGGGTCGGTAATCGATGAAACTATTTTTAAAAGGTACAAAATCGTTTTTTATTGAAAAAAAATAGTTTTATGAGGTTGAAAAATGAAAATATTTAATTCTAAGTGTTGGGAAACGTCAAAGACTATTTTTAAAGTGTGGTTAAACGTTATTTATTGAAAATAACTAGTTTTTAGAGGTCGGTAATCGATAAAACTATTTTTAAGAGGTACAAAATCGTTTTTTATTGAAAAAAATAGTTTTTTGAGGTGGAAAAATGAAAATATTTATTTCTAAGTGTTGGGAAACGTCAAAACCTATTTGTAATGTGTGGTTTAACGTTATTTATTAAAAATAACTAGTTTTTATAGGTTGGCAATCGATAAAACTATTTTTAAAAGGTACAAAATCGTTTTTTATTGAGAAAAAATAGTTTTTTGAGGTGGAAAAATGAAAATATTTAATTCTAAGTGTTGGAAAACGTCAAAGACTTTTTGTAATGTGTGGTTAAACGTTATTTATTGAAAATAACTAGTTTTTAGAGGTCGGTAATCGATAAAACTATTTTTAAAAGCTATTTTTAAAAGGTACAAAATCGTTTTTTATTGAAAAAAAATAGTTTTTTGAGGTGGAAAAATGAAAATATTTAATTCTAAGTGTTGGGAAACGTCAAAAACTATTTGTAATGTGAGGTTAAACGTTATTTATTAAAAATAACTAGTTTTTATAGGTTGGCAATCGAAAAAAACTATTTTTAAAAGGTACAAAATCGTTTTTTATTGAAAAAAAATAGTTTTATGAGGTGGAAAAATGAAAATATTTAATTCTAAGTGTTTGGAAACGTCAAAAACTATTTTTAATGTGTGGTTAAACGTTATTTATTGAAAATAACTAGTTTTTAGAGGTCAGTAATCGTGAAATCTATTTTTAAAAGGTACAAAATCGTTTTTTATTGAAAAAAAATTGTTTTTTGAGGTGGAAAAATGAAAATATTTAATTCTAAGTGTTGGGAAACGTCAAAAACTATTTGTAATGTGTGGTTAAACGTTATTTATTAAAAATAACTAGTTTCTATAAGTCGGCAATCGAAAAAACTATTTTAAAGGGTACAAAATCGTTTTTTATTGAAAAAAATAGTTTTTTGAGGTGGAAAAATGAAAATATTTATTTCTAAGTGTTGGGAAACGTCAAAGACTATTTGTAATGTGTGGTTAAACGTTATTTATTAAAAATAACTAGTTTTTAGAGGTCGGTAATCGATAAAACTATTTTTAAAAGGTACAAAATCGTTTTTTATTGAGAAAAAATTGTTTTTTGAGGTGGAAAAATGAAAATATTTAATTCTAAGTGTTGGGAAACGTCAAAGACTATTTGTAATGTGTGGTTAAACGTTATTTATTAAAAATAACTAGTTTTTAGAGGTCGGTAATCGATAAAACTATTTTTAAAAGGTACAAAATCGTTTTTTATTGAAAAAAATAGTTTTTTGAGGTGGAAAATGAAAATATTTAATTCTAAGTGTTGGGAAAGGCAAAAACTATTTGTAATGTGAAGTTAAACGTTATTTATTAAAAATAACTAGTTTTTATTGAAAAAAAAATAGTTTTTTGAGGTGGAAAAATGAAAATATTTAATTCTTAGTGTTGGGAAACGTCAAAAACTATTTGTAATGTGTGGTTAAACGTTATTTATTAAAAATAACTAGTTTTTAAGGGTCGGTAATCGATGAAACTATTTTTAAAAGGTACAAAATCGTTTTTTATTGAAAAAAAATAGTTTTATGAGGTTGAAAAATGAAAATATTTAATTCTAAGTGTTGGGAAACGTCAAAGACTATTTTTAAAGTGTGGTTAAACGTTATTTATTGAAAATAACTAGTTTTTAGAGGTCGGTAATCGATAAAACTATTTTTAAGAGGTACAAAATCGTTTTTTATTGAAAAAAATAGTTTTTTGAGGTGGAAAAATGAAAATATTTATTTCTAAGTGTTGGGAAACATCAAAACCTATTTGTAATGTGTGGTTTAACGTTATTTATTAAAAATAACTAGTTTTTATAGGTTGGCAATCGATAAAACTATTTTTAAAAGGTACAAAATCGGTTTTTATTGAGAAAAAATAGTTTTTTGAGGTGGAAAAATGAAAATATTTAATTCTAAGTGTTGGAAAACGTCAAAGACTTTTTGTAATGTGTGGTTAAACGTTATTTATTGAAAATAACTAGTTTTTAGAGGTCGGTAATCGATAAAACTGTTTTTAAAAGGTACAAAATCGTTTTTTATTGAAAAAAAATAGTTTTTTGAGGTGGAAAATGAAAATATTTAATTCTAAGTGTTGGGAAAGGCAAAAACTATTTGTAATGCGTGGTTAAACGTTATTTATTAAAAATAACTAGTTTTTAGAGGTCTGTTATCGATAAAACTATTTGTAAGTGGTACAAAATCGTTTTTTATTGAAAAAAAATAGTTTTCTTAGGTGGAAAATGAAAATATTTAATTCTAAGTGTTGGGAAAGGCAAAAACTATTTGTAATGTGAAGTTAAAAGTTATTTATTAAAAATAACTAGTTTTTAGAGGTCAGTAATCGTGAAATCTATTTTTAAAAGGTACAAAATCGTTTTTTATTGAAAAAAAATTGTTTTTTGAGGTGGAAAAATGAAAATATTTAATTCTAAGTGTTGGGAAACGTCAAAAACTATTTGTAATGTGTGGTTAAACGTTATTTATTAAAAATAACTAGTTTCTATAAGTCGGCAATCGAAAAAACTATTTTAAAGGGTACAAAATCGTTTTTTATTGAAAAAAATAGTTTTTTGAGGTGGAAAAATGAAAATATTTATTTCTAAGTGTTGGGAAAAATCAAAAGCTATTTGTAATGTGTGGTTTAACGTTATTTATTAAAAATAACTAGTTTTTATAGGTTGGCAATCGATAAAACTATTTTTAAAAGGTACAAAATCGTTTTTTATTGAGAAAAAATTGTTTTTTGAGGTGGAAAAATGAAAATATTTAATTCTAAGTGTTGGGAAACGTCAAAGACTATTTGTAATGTGTGGTTAAACGTTATTTATTAAAAATAACTAGTTTTTAGAGGTCGGTAATCGATAAAACTATTTTTAAAAGGTACAAAATCGTTTTTTATTGAAAAAAATAGTTTTTTGAGGTGGAAAATGAAAATATTTAATTCTAAGTGTTGGGAAAGGCAAAAACTATTTGTAATGTGAAGTTAAACGTTATTTATTAAAAATAACTAGTTTTTATTGAAAAAAAAAATAGTTTTTTGAGGTGGAAAAATGAAAATATTTAATTCTTAGTGTTGGGAAACGTCAAAAACTATTTGTAATGTGTGGTTAAACGTTATTTATTAAAAATAACTAGTTTTTAAGGGTCGGTAATCGATGAAACTATTTTTAAAAGGTACAAAATCGTTTTTTATTGAAAAAAAATAGTTTTATGAGGTTGAAAAATGAAAATATTTAATTCTAAGTGTTGGGAAACGTCAAAGACTATTTTTAAAGTGTGGTTAAACGTTATTTATTGAAAATAACTAGTTTTTAGAGGTCGGTAATCGATAAAACTATTTTTAAGAGGTACAAAATCGTTTTTTATTGAAAAAAATAGTTTTTTGAGGTGGAAAAATGAAAATATTTATTTCTAAGTGTTGGGAAACATCAAAACCTATTTGTAATGTGTGGTTTAACGTTATTTATTAAAAATAACTAGTTTTTATAGGTTGGCAATCGATAAAACTATTTTTAAAAGGTACAAAATCGGTTTTTATTGAGAAAAAATAGTTTTTTGAGGTGGAAAAATGAAAATATTTAATTCTAAGTGTTGGAAAACGTCAAAGACTTTTTGTAATGTGTGGTTAAACGTTATTTATTGAAAATAACTAGTTTTTAGAGGTCGGTAATCGATAAAACTGTTTTTAAAAGGTACAAAATCGTTTTTTATTGAAAAAAAATAGTTTTTTGAGGTGGAAAATGAAAATATTTAATTCTAAGTGTTGGGAA
>VCKV01000278.1:0-33276 GCA_005876975.1 Drosophila orena | reverse complement strand
AGTTTTTGACGTTTCCCAACACTTAGAATAAAATATTTCATTTTTTCCACCTCAAAAAACTATTTTTTTCTCAATAAAAAACGATTTTGTACCTTTTAAAAAATAGTTTTATCGATTGCCAACCTATAAAAACTAGTTATTTTTAATAAATAACGTTAAACCACACATTACAAATAGTTTTGACGTTTCCCAACACTTAGAATTA
The DNA here is from genome assembly GCA_005876975.1 of Drosophila orena. Lineage (NCBI taxonomy): Eukaryota > Metazoa > Arthropoda > Insecta > Diptera > Drosophilidae > Drosophila > Drosophila orena. The sequence goes on along the minus strand of VCKV01000278.1, from coordinate 33,071 downwards.
AATATTTTCATTTTTCCACCTCAAAAAACTATTTTTCTCAAATAAAAAACGATTTTGTACCTCTTAAAAATAGTTTTATAGATAACAGACCTGTAAAAACTAGTTATTTTTAATAAATAACGTTTGACCACACATTACAATAAGTTTTTGACGTTTCCCAACACTTAGAACTAAATATTTTCATTTTTCCACCTCAAAAAAACTATTTTTTTCTCAATAAAAAACGATTTTGTACCTTTAAAAATAGTTTTGTCGATTGCCAACCTATAAAAACTAGTTATTTTTAATAAATAACGTTAAACCACACATTACAAATAGTTTTTGATGTTTCCCAACACTAAGAATTAAATATTTTTATTTTCCCACCTCAAAAAACTATTTTTTTTCAATAAAAAATGATTTTGTACCTCTTAAAAATAGTTTTTTCGATTGCCAACCTATAAAAACTTAATATTATTAATAAATAACGTTAAACCACACATTACAAATAGTTTTTGATGTTTCCCAACACTAAGAATTAAGTATTTTTATATTTCCACCTCAATATTTTTTTTCAATAAAAAACGATTTTGTACCTCTTAAAAATAGTTTTATCGATAACAGACCTTTAAAAACTAGTTATTTTTAATAAATAACGTTTGACCACACATTACAATAAGTTTTTGACGTTTCCCAACACTTAGAACTAAATATTTTCATTTTTCCACCTCAAAAAACTATTTTTTCTCAATAAAAAACGATTTTGTACCTTTAAAAAATAGTTTTGTCGATTGCCAACCTATAAAAACTAGTTATTTTTAATAAATAACGTTAAACCACACATTACAAATAGTTTTTGACGTTTCCCAACACTTAGAATTAAATATTTTCATTTTTTTCACCTCAAAAAACAATTTTTTTTTCAATAAAAAACGATTTTGTACCTCTTAAAAATAGTTTTATCAATAACAGACCTTTAAAAACTAGCAATTTTCAATAACACACATTACAAATAGTTTTAACGTTTCCCAACACTTAGAATTAAATATTTTCATTTTTCCACCTCAAAAAACTATTTTTTCTCAATAAAAAACGATTTTGTACCTCTTAAAAATAGTTTTATTGATAACAGACCTGTAAAAACTAGTTATTTTTAATAAATAACGTTTAACCACACATTACAATAAGTTTTTGACGTTTCCAAACACTTAGAATTAAATATTTTCATTTTCCACCTCAAAAAACTATTTTTTTTCAATAAAAAACGATTTTGTTCCTCTTAAAAATAGTTTTATTGATAACAGACCTTTAAAAACTAGTTATTTTTAATAAATCACGTTAAACCACACATTACAAATAGTCTTTGACGTTTCCCAACACTTAGAATTAAATATTTTCATTTTTCCATCTCAAAAAACTATTTTTTTTAGTAAAAAACGATTTTGTACCTCTTAAAAATAGTTTTATCGATAACAGACCTCTAAAAACTAGTTATTTTCAATAAATAACGTTAAACCACACATTACAAATACTTTTTGACGTTTCCCAACACTTAGAATTAAATATTTTCATTTTTCCACCTCATAAAACTATTTTTTCTCAATAAAAAACGATTTTGTACCTTTAAAAAATAGTTTTATCGATTGCCAACGTATAAAAACTAGCTATTTTCAATAAATAACGTTAAACCACACATTACAAATAGTTTTTGATGTTTCCCAACACTAAGAATTAAATATTTTTATTTTTCCACCTCAAAAAACTATTTTTTTTCAATAAAAAACGATTTTGTACCTCTTAAAAATAGTTTTATCGATAACAGGCCTTTAAAAACTAGTTATTTTCAATAAATCACGTTAAACTACACATTACAAATAGTCTTTGACGTTTCCCAACACTTAGAATTAAATATTTTCATTTTTCCATCTCAAAAAACTATTTTTTTTAGTAAAAAACGATTTTGTACCTCTTAAAAATAGTTTTATCGATAACAGACCTCTAAAAACTAGTTATTTTCAATAAATAACGTTAAACCACACATTACAAATACTTTTTGACGTTTCCCAACACTTAGAATTAAATATTTTCATTTTTCCACCTCAAAAAACTATTTTTTCTCAATAAAAAACGATTTTGTACCTTTAAAAAATAGTTTTGTCGATTGCCAACCTATAAAAACTAGTTATTTTTAATAAATAACGTTAAACCACACATTACAAATAGTTTTTGACGTTTCCCAACACTAAGAATTAAATATTTTCATTTTTCCACCTCAAAAAACTATTTTTTTTCAATAAAAAAGCGATTTTGTTCCTCTTAAAAATAGTTTTATCGATAACAGACCTTTAAAAACTAGTTATTTTTAATAAATAACGTTTAACCACACATTACAAACAGTTTTTGACGTTTCCCAACACTTAGAATTAAATATTTTCATTTTTCCACCTCATAAAACAATTTTTTCTCAATAAATAACGATTTTGTACCTTTAAAAAATAGTTTTATAGATTGCCAACCTATAAAAACTAGATATTTTTAATAAATAACGTTAAACCACACATTACAAATAGTTTATGACGTTTCCCAACACTTAGAATTAAATATTTTCATTTTTCCACCTCAAAAAACTATTTTTTTTCAATAAAAAAGCGATTTTGTTTCTCTTAAAAATAGTTTTATCGATAACAGACCTGTAAAAACTAGCTATTTTTAATAAATAACGTTTAACCAGACATTACAATAAGTTTTTGACGTTTCCCAACACTTAGAATTAAATATTTTCATTTTTCCACCTCATAAAACTATTTTTTCTCAATAAAAAACGATTTTGTACCTTTAAAAAATAGTTTTGTCGTTTGCCAACCTATAAAAACTAGTTATTTTTAATAAATAACGTTAAACCACTCATTACAAATAGTTTTTGACGTTTCCCAACACTTAGAATTAAATATTTTCATTTTTCCACCTCAAAAAACTATTTTTTTTTAATAAAAAACGATTTTTTAACTCTTAAAAATAGTTTTATCGATAACAGACCTTTAAAAACTAGTTATTTTTAATAAATAACGTTAAACCACACATTACAAATAGTTTTTGACGTTTCCCAACACTTAGAATTAAATATTTTCATTTTCCACCTCAAAAAACTATTTTTTTTCAATAAAAAACGATTTTGTTCCTCTTAAAAATAGTTTTATTGATAACAGACCTTTAAAAACTAGTTATTTTTAATAAATAACGTTTAACCACACATTACAAAATAGTTTTTGACGTTTCCCAACACTTAGAATTAAATATTTTCATTTTTCCACCTCATAAAACTATTTTTTCTCAATAAAAAACGATTTTGTACCTTTAAAAAATAGTTTTATCGATTGCCAACGTATAAAAACTAGATATTTTTAATAAATAACGTTAAACCACACATTACAAATAGTTTTTGACGTTTCCCAACACTTAGAATTAAATATTTTCATTTTTCCACCTCAAAAAACTATTTTTTTTTCAATAAAAAACGATTTTGTACCTCTTAAAAATAGTTTTTTTGATAACAGACCTTTAAAAACTAGCTATTTTCAACAAATAAACCACACATTACAAATAGTTTTTGACGTTTGCCAACACTAAGAATTAAATATGTTCATTTTTCATTTTCATTTTTTTTTTTCAATAAAAAACGATTTTGTACCTCTTAAAAATAGTTTTATCGATAACAGACCTTTAAAAACTAGCTATTTTCAATAAATAACGCTAAACCACACATTACAAATAGTTTTTGACGTTTCACAACACTTAGAACTAAATATTTTCATTTTTCCACCTCAAAAAACTATTTTTTCTCAATAAAAAACGATTTTGTACCTTTAAAAAATAGTTTTATCGATTGCCAACCTATAAAAACTAGATATTTTTAATAAATAACGTTAAACCACACATTACAAATAGTTTTTGATGTTTCCCAACACTAAGAATTAAATATTTTCATTTTCCACCTCAAAAAACTATTTTTTTTCAATAAAAAACGATTTTGTTCCTCTTAAAAATAGTTTTATTGATAACAGACCTTTAAAAACTAGTTATTTTTAATAAATAACGTTTAACCACACATTACAAAATAGTTTTTGACGTTTCCCAACACTTAGAATTAAATATTTTCATTTTTCCACCTCATAAAACTATTTTTTCTCAATAAAAAACGATTTTGTACCTTTAAAAAATAGTTTTATCGATTGCCAACGTATAAAAACTAGATATTTTTAATAAATAACGTTAAACCACACATTACAAATAGTTTTTGACGTTTCCCAACACTTAGAATTAAATATTTTCATTTTTCCACCTCAAAAAACTATTTTTTTTTCAATAAAAAACGATTTTGTACCTATTAAAAATAGTTTTTTTGATAACAGACCTTTAAAAACTAGCTATTTTCAACAAATAACGTTAAACCACACATTACAAATAGTTTTTGACGTTTGCCAACACTAAGAATTAAATATGTTCATTTTTCATTTTCATTTTTTTTTTTCAATAAAAAACGATTTTGTACCTCTTAAAAATAGTTTTATCGATAACAGACCTTTAAAAACTAGCTATTTTCAATAAATAACGTTAAACCACACATTACAAATAGTTTTTGACGTTTCACAACACTTAGAACTAAATATTTTCATTTTTCCACCTCAAAAAACTATTTTTTCTCAATAAAAAACGATTTTGTACCTTTAAAAAATAGTTTTATCGATTGCCAACCTATAAAAACTAGATATTTTTAATAAATAACGTTAAACCACACATTACAAATAGTTTTTGATGTTTCCCAACACTAAGAATTAAATATTTTTATTTTTCCACCTCAAAAAACTATTTTTTTTCAATAAAAAACGATTTTGTACCTCTTAAAAATAGTTTTATCGATAACAGACCTTTAAAAACTAGTTATTTTCAATAAATAACGTTAAACCACACATTACAAATAGTCTTTGACGTTTCCCAACACTTAGAATAAAATATTTTCATTTTTCCATCTCAAAAAACTATTTTTTTTAGTAAAAAACGATTTTGTACCTCTTAAAAATAGTTTTATCGATAACAGACCTCTAAAAACTAGTTATTTTTAATAAATAACGTTTAACCAGACATTACAATAAGTTTTTGACGTTTCCCAACACTTAGAATTAAATATTTTCATTTTTCCACCTCATAAAACTATTTTTTCTCAATAAAAAACGATTTTGTACCTTTAAAAAATAGTTTTGTCGATTGCCAACCTATAAAAACTAGTTATTTTTAATAAATTACGTTAAACACCTCATTACAAATAGTTTTTGACGTTTCCCAACACTTAGAATTAAATATTTTTTGAAATATTTTTTTATTATTTGAACTATTTTTTTTCAATAAAAAACGATTTTGTACCTCTTAAAAATAGTTTTATCGATAACAGACCTTTAAAAACTAGTTATTTTCAATAAATAACGTTAAATCACACATTACAAATAGTTTTTGACGTTTCCCAACACTTAGAATTAAATATTTTCATTTTCCACCTCAAAAAACTATTTTTTTTTCAATAAAAAACGATTTTGTTCCTCTTAAAAATAGTTTTATTGATAACAGACCTTTAAAAACTAGTTATTTTTAATAAATAACGTTTAACCACACATTACAAATAGTTTTTGACGTTTCCCAACACTTAGAATTAAATAATTTAATTTTTCCACCTCATAAAACTATTTTTTCTCAATAAAAAACGATTTTGTACCTTTAAAAAATAGTTTTATCGATTGCCAACCTATAAAAACTAGATATTTTTAATAAATAACGTTAAACCACACATTAAAAATAGTTTTTGACGTTTCCCAACACTTAGAATTAAATATTTTCATTTTTCCACCTCAAAAAACTATTTTTTTTCAATAAAAAACGATTTTGTACCTCTTAAAAATAGTTTTATCGATAACAGACCTTTAAAAACTAGCTATTTTCAATAAATAACGTTAAACCACACATTACAAATAGTTTTTGACGAGTTCCAACACTAAGAATTAAATATTTTCATTTTTCCACCTCAAAAAACTATTTTTTTTCAGTAAAAAACGATTTTGTACCTCTTAAAAATAGTTTTATCGATAACAGACCTTTAAAAACTAGTTATTTTTAATAAATAACGTTTGACCACACATTACAATAAGTTTTTGACGTTTCCCAACACTTAGAACGAAATATTTTCATTTTTCCACCTCAAAAAACTATTTTTTCTCAATAAAAAACGATTTTGTACCTTTAAAAAATAGTTTTGTCAATTGCCAACCTATAAAAACTAGTTATTTTTAATAAATAACGTTAAACCACACATTACAAATAGACCTTTAAAAACTAGTTATTTTCAATAAATAACGTTTAACCACACATTACAAATAGTTTTTGACGTTTCCCAACACTAAGAATTAAATATTTTCATTTTTCCACCTCAAAAAACTATTTTTTTTTAGTAAAAAACGATTTTGTACCTCTTAAAAATAGTTTTATCGATAACAGACCTTTAAAAACTAGTTATTTTTAATAAATAACGTTTGACCACACATTACAATAAGTTTTTGACGTTTCCCAACACTTAGAACTAAATATTTTCATTTTTCCACCTCAAAAAACTATTTTTTCTCAATAAAAAACGATTTTGTACCTTTAAAAAATAGTTTTGTCGATTGCCAACCTATAAAAACTAGTTATTTTTAATAAATAACGTTAAACCACACATTACAAATAGTTTTTGACGTTTCCCAACACTTAGAATTCAATATTTTCATTTTTCCACCTCAAAAAACTATTTTTTTTCAATAAAAAACGATTTTGTTCCTATTCAAAATAGTTTTATCGATAACAGACCTTTAAAAACTAGTTATTTTTAATAAATAACGTTTAACCACACATAACAAACAGTTTTTGACGTTTCCCAACACTTAGAATTAAATATTTTCATTTTTCCACCTCATAAAACTATTTTTTCTCAATAAAAAACGATTTTGTACGTTTAAAAAATAGTTTTGTCGATTGCCAACCTATAAAAACTAGTTATTTTTAATAAATAACGTTAAACCACACATTACAAATAGACCTTTAAAAACTAGTTATTTTCAATAAATAACGTTTAACCACACATTACAAATAGTTTTTGACGTTTCCCAACACAAAGAATTAAATATTTTCATTTTTCACCTCAAGAAACTATTTTTTTTCAATAAAAAACGATTTTTTACCTCTTAAAAATAGTTTTATCGATAACAGACCTTTAAAAACTAGTTATTTTCAAAAAATAATGTTTAACCACACATTACAAATAGTTTTTGACGTTTCCCAACACTAAGAATTAAATATTTTAATTTTTCCATCTCAAAAAACTATTTTTTTTAGTAAAAAACGATTTTGTACCTCTTAAAAATAGTTTTATCGATAACAGACCTCTAAAAGCTAGTTATTTTCAATAAATAACGTTAAACCACACATTACAAATACTTTTTGACGTTTCCCAACACTTAGAATTAAATATTTTCATTTTTCCACCTCAAAAAACTATTTTTTCTCAATAAAAAACGATTTTGTACCTCTTAAAAATAGTTTTATAGATAACAGACCTGTAAAAACTAGTTATTTTTAATAAATAACGTTTGACCACACATTACAATAAGTTTTTTGACGTTTCCCAACACTTAGAACTAAATATTTTCATTTTTCCACCTCAAAAAACTATTTTTTCTCAATAAAAAACGATTTTGTACCTTTAAAAAATAGTTTTGTCGATTGCCAACCTATAAAAACTAGTTAATTTTAATAAATAACGTTAAACCACACATTACAAATAGTTTTTGACGTTTCACAACACTTAGAATTCAATATTTTCATTTTTCCACCTCAAAAAACTATTTTTTTTCAATAAAAAACGATTTTGTTCCTATTCAAAATAGTTTTATCGATAACAGACCTTTAAAAACTAGTTATTTTTAATAAATAACGTTTAACCACACATAACAAACAGTTTTTGACGTTTCCCAACACTTAGAATTAAATATTTTCATTTTTACACCTCATAAAACTATTTTTTCTCAATAAAAAACGATTTTGTACCTTTAAAAAATAGTTTTGTCGATTGCCAACCTATAAAAACTAGTTATTTTTAATAAATAACGTTAAACCACACATTACAAATAGACCTTTAAAAACTAGTTATTTTCAATAAATAACGTTTAACCACACATTACAAATAGTTTTTGACGTTTCCCAACACAAAGAATTAAATATTTTCATTTTTCACCTCAAAAAACTATTTTTTTTCAATAAAAAACGATTTTTTACCTCTTAAAATTAGTTTTATCGATAACAGACCTTTAAAAACTAGTTATTTTCAAAAAATAATGTTTAACCACACATTACAAATAGTTTTTCACGTTTCCCAACACTAAGAATTAAATATTTTAATTTTTCCATCTCAAAAAACTATTTTTTTTAGTAAAAAACGATTTTGTACCTCTTAAAAATAGTTTTATCGATAACAGACCTCTAAAAGCTAGTTATTTTCAATAAATAACGTTAAACCACACATTACAAATACTTTTTGTAGTTTCCCAACAGTTAGAATTAAATATTTTCATTTTTCCACCTCAAAAAACTATTTTTTCTCAATAAAAAACGATTTTGTACCTCTTAAAAATAGTTTTATAGATAACAGACCTGTAAAAACTAGTTATTTTTAATAAATAACGTTTGACCACACATTACAATAAGTTTTGACGTTTCCCAACACTTAGAACTAAATATTTTCATTTTTCCACCTCAAAAAACTATTTTTTCTCAATAAAAACCGATTTTGTACCTTTAAAAAATAGTTTTGTCGATTGCCAACCTATAAAAACTAGTTATTTTAATAAATAACGTTAAACCACACATTACAAATAGTTTTTGACGTTTCCCAACACTAAGAATTAAATATTTTTATTTTTCCACCTCAAAAAACTATTTTTTTTTCAATAAAAAACGATTTTGTACCTCTTAAAAATAGTTTTATCGATAACAGACGTTTAAAAACTAGTTCTTTTCAAAAAATAATGTTTAACCACACATTACAAATAGTTTTTGACGTTTCCCAACACTAAGAATTAAATATTTTCATTTTTCCACCTCAAAAAACTATTTTTTTACAATAAAAAACGATTTTGTACCTCTTAAAAATAGTTTTATCGATAACAGAACTTTAAAAACTAGTTATTTTCAATAAAAAACGTTAAACCACACATTACAAATAGTTTTTGACGTTTCCCAACACTTAGAATTAAATATTTTCATTTTTCCATCTCAAAAAACTATTTTTTTTAGTAAAAAACGATTTTGTACCTCTTAAAAATAGTTTTATCGATAACAGACCTGTAAAAACTAGTTATTTTTAATAAATAACGTTTGAACACACATTACAATAAGTTTTTGACGTTTCCCAACACTTAGAACTAAATATTTTCATTTTTCCACCTCAAAAAACTATTTTTTCTCAATAAAAAACGATTTTGTACCTTTAAAAAATAGTTTTGTCGATTGCCAACCTATAAAAACTATTTATTTTTAATAAATAACGTTAAACCACACATTACAAATACTTTTTGACGTTTCCCAACACTTTGAATTAAATATTTTCATTTTTCCACCTCAAAAAACTATTTTTTCACAATAAAAAACGATTTTGTACCTCTTAAAAATAGTTTTATAGATAACAGACCTGTAAAAACTAGTTATTTTTAATAAATAACGTTTGACCACACATTACAATAAGTTTTTGACGTTTCCCAACACTTAGAACTAAATATTTTCATTTTTCCACCTCAAAAAACTATTTTTTCTCAATAAAAAACGATTTTGTACCTTTAAAAAATAGTTTTGTCGATTTCCAACCTATAAAAACTATTTATTTTTAATAAATAACGTTAAACCACACATTACAAATAGTTTTTGACGTTTCCCAACACTAAGAATTAAATATTTTTATTTTCCCACCTCAAAAAACTATTTTTTTTCAATAAAAAATGATTTTGTACCTCTTAAAAATAGTTTTTTCGATTGCCAACCTATAAAAACTTAATATTATTAATAAATAACGTTAAACCACACATTACAAATAGTTTTTGATGTTTCCCAACACTAAGAATTAAGTATTTTTATATTTCCACCTCAAAAAACTATTTTTTTTCAATAAAAAACGATTTTGTACCTCTTAAAAATAGTTTTATCGATAACAGACCTTTAAAAACTAGTTATTTTTAATAAATAACGTTTGACCACACATTACAATAAGTTTTTGACGTTTCCCAACACTTAGAACTAAATATTTTCATTTTTCCACCTCAAAAAACTATTTTTTCTCAATAAAAAACGATTTTGTACCTTTAAAAAATAGTTTTGTCGATTGCCAACCTATAAAAACTAGTTATTTTTAATAAATAACGTTAAACCACACATTACAAATAGTTTTTGACGTTTCCCAACACTTAGAATTAAATATTTTCATTTTTTTCACCTCAAAAAACAATTTTTTTTCAATAAAAAACGATTTTGTACCTCTTAAAAATAGTTTTATCAATAACAGACCTTTAAAAACTAGCAATTTTCAATAACACACATTACAAATAGTTTTAACGTTTCCCAACACTTAGAATTAAATATTTTCATTTTTCCACCTCAAAAAACTATTTTTTCTCAATAAAAAACGATTTTGTACCTCTTAAAAATAGTTTTATCGATAACAGACCTTTAAAAACTAGTTATTTTCAATAAATAACGTTAAATCACACATTACAAATAGTTTTTGACGTTTCCCAACACTTAGAATTAAATATTTTCATTTTCCACCTCAAAAAACTATTTTTTTTTCAATAAAAAACGATTTTGTTCCTCTTAAAAATAGTTTTATTGATAACAGACCTTTAAAAACTAGTTATTTTTAATAAATAACGATTAACCACACATTACAAATAGTTTTTGACGTTTCCCAACACTTAGAATTAAATATTTTCATTTTTCCACCTCATAAAACTATTTTTTCTCAATAAAAAACGATTTTGTACCTTTAAAAAATAGTTTTATCGATTGCCAACCTATAAAAACTCGATATTTTTAATAAATAACGTTAAACCACACATTAAAAATAGTTTTTGACGTTTCCCAACACTTCGAATTAAATATTTTCATTTTTCCACCTCAAAAAACTATTTTTTTTCAATAAAAAACGATTTTGTACCTCTTAAAAATAGTTTTATCGATAACAGACCTTTAAAAACTAGCTATTTTCAATAAATAACGTTAAACCACACATTACAAATAGTTTTTGACGAGTTCCAACACTAAGAATTAAATATTTTCATTTTTCCACCTCAAAAAACTATTTTTTTTCAGTAAAAAACGATTTTGTACCTCTTAAAAATAGTTTTATCGATAACAGACCTTTAAAAACTAGTTATTTTTAATAAATAACGTTTGACCACACATTACAATAAGTTTTTGACGTTTCCCAACACTTAGAACGAAATATTTTCATTTTTCCACCTCAAAAAACTATTTTTTCTCAATAAAAAACGATTTTGTACCTTTAAAAAATAGTTTTGTCGATTGCCAACCTATAAAAACTAGTTATTTTTAATAAATAACGTTAAACCACACATTACAAATAGACCTTTAAAAACTAGTTATTTTCAATAAATAACGTTTAACCACACATTACAAATAGTTTTTGACGTTTCCCAACACTAAGAATTAAATATTTTCATTTTTCCACCTCAAAAAATTATTTTTTTTCAGTAAAAAACCATTTTGTACCTCTTAAAAATAGTTTTATCGATAACAGACCTTTAAAAACGAGTTATTTTTAATAAATAACGTTTGACCACACATTACAATAAGTTTTTGACGTTTCCCAACACTTAGAACTAAATATTTTCATTTTTCCACCTCAAAAAACTATTTTTTCTCAATAAAAACGATTTTGTACCTTTAAAAAATAGTTTTGTCGATTGCCAACCTATAAAAACTAGTTATTTTTAATAAATAACGTTAAACCACACATTACAAATAGACCTTTAAAAACTAGTTATTTTCAATAAATAACGTTTAACCACACATTACAAATAGTTTTTGACGTTTCCCAACACAAAGAATTAAATATTTTCATTTTTCACCTCAAAAAACTATTTTTTTTTCAATAAAAAACGATTTTTTACCTCTTAAAAATAGTTTTATCGATAACAGACCTTTAAAAACTAGTTATTTTCAAAAAATAATGTTTAACCACACATTAAAAATAGTTTTTGACGTTTCCCAACACTAAGAATTAAATATTTTAATTTTTCCATCTCAAAAAACTATTTTTTTTAGTAAAAAACGATTTTGTACCTCTTAAAAATAGTTTTATCGATAACAGACCTCTAAAAGCTAGTTATTTTCAATAAATAACGTTAAACCACACATTACAAATACTTTTTGACGTTTCCCAACACTTAGAATTAAATATTTTCATTTTTCCACCTCAAAAAACTATTTTTTCTCAATAAAAAACGATTTTGTACCTCTTAAAAATAGTTTTATAGATAACAGACCTGTAAAAACTAGTTATTTTTAATAAATAACGTTTGACCACACATTACAATAAGTTTTTGACGTTTCCCAACACTTAGAACTAAATATTTTCATTTTTCCACCTCAAAAAACTATTTTTTTTAGTAAAAAACGATTTTGTACCTCTTAAAAATAGTTTTATCGATAACAGACCTCTAAAAACTAGTTATTTTCAATAAATAACGTTAAACCACACATTACAAATACTTTTTGACGTTTCCCAACACTTTGAATTAAATAATTTCATTTTTCCACCTCAAAAAACTATTTTTTCACAATAAAAAACGATTTTGTACCTCTTAAAAATAGTTTTATAGATAACAGACCTGTAAAAACTAGTTATTTTTAATAAATAACGTTTGACAACACATTACAATAAGTTTTTGACGTTTCCCAACACTTAGAACTAAATATTTTCATTTTTCCACCTCAAAAAACTATTTTTTCTCAATAAAAAACGATTTTGTACCTTTAAAAAATAGTTTTGTCGATTGCCAACCTATAAAAACTATTTATTTTTAATAAATAACGTTAAACCACACATTACAAATAGTTTTTGATGTTTCCCAACACTAAGAATTAAATATTTTTATTTTTCCACCTCAAAAAACTATTTTTTTTCAATAAAAAATGATTTTGTACCTCTTAAAAATAGTTTTTTCGATTGCCAACCTATAAAAACTAAATATTATTAATAAATAACGTTAAACCACACATTACAAATAGTTTTTGATGTTTCCCAACGCTAAGAATTAAGTATTTTTATTTTTCCACCTCAAAAAACTATTTTTTTCAATAAAAAACGATTTTGTACCTCTTAAAAATAGTTTTATCGATAACAGACCTTTAGAAACTAGTTATTTTCAAAAAATAATGTTTAACCACACATTACAAATAGTTTTTGACGTTTCCCAACACTAAAAATTAAATATTTTCATTTTTCCACCTCAAAAAACTATTTTTTTTCAATAAAAAACGATTTTGTACCTCTTAAAAATAGTTTTATCGATAACAGAACTTTAAAAACTAGTTATTTTCAATAAATAACGTTAAACCACACATTACAAATAGTTTTTGACGTTTCCCAACACTAAGAATTAAATATTTTCATTTTTCCATCTCAAAAAACTATTTTTTTTAGTAAAAAACGATTTTGTACCTCTTAAAAATAGTTTTATCGATAACAGACCTCTAAAAACTAGTTATTTTCAATAAATAACGTTAAACCACACATTACAAATACTTTTTGACGTTTTCCAACACTTAGAATTAAATATTTTCATTTTTCCACCTCAAAAAACTATTTTTTCACAATAAAAAACGATTTTGTACCTCTTAAAAATAGTTTTATAGATAACAGACCTGTAAAAACTAGTTATTTTTAATAAATAACGTTTGACCACACATTATAATAAGTTTTTGACGTTTCCCAACACTTAGAACTAAATATTTTCATTTTTCCACCTCAAAAAACTATTTTTTCTCAATAAAAAACGATTTTGTACCTTTAAAAAATAGTTTTGTCGATTGCCAACCTATAAAAACTAGTTATTTTTAATAAATAACGTTAAACCACACATTACAAATAGTTTTTGACGTTTCCCAACACTTAGAATTGAATAATTTCATTTTTCCACCTCAAAAAACTATTTTTTTTCAATAAAAAACGATTTTGTTCCTCCTAAAAATAGTTTTATCGATAACTAGTTATTTTTAATAAATAACGTTTAACCACACATTACAAACAGTTTTTGACGTTTCCCAACACTTAGAATTAAATATTTTCATTTTTCCACCTCATAAAACTGTTTTTTCTCAATAAAAAACGATTTTGTACCTTTAAAAAATAGTTTTATCGATTGCCAACCTATAAAAACTAGATATTTTTAATAAATAACGTTAAACCACACATTACAAATAGTTTTTGACGTTTCCCAACACTTAGAATTAAATATTTTCATTTTTCCACCTCAAGAAACTATTTTTTTTCAATAAAAAACGATTTTGTACCTCTTAAAAATAGTTTTATCGATAACAGACCTTTAAAAACTAGTTATTTTCAATAAATAACGTTAAACCACACATTACAAATAGTTTTTGACGTTTCCCAACACTTAGAATTAAATATTTTCATTTTTCCACCTCATAAAACTATTTTTTCTCAATAAAAAACGATTTTGTACCTTTAAAAAATAGTTTTGTCGATTGCCAACCTATAAAAACTATTTATTTTTAATAAATAACGTTAAACCACACATTACAAATAGTTTTTGATGTTTCCCAACACTAAGAATTAAATATTTTTATTTTCCCACCTCAAAAAACTATTTTTTTTCAATAAAAAATGATTTTGTACCTCTTAAAAATAGTTTTTTCGATTGCCAACCTATAAAAACTAAATATTATTAATAAATAACGTTAAACCACACATTACAAATAGTTTTTGATGTTTCCCAACGCTAAGAATTAAGTATTTTTATTTTTCCACCTCAAAAAACTATTTTTTTTCAATAAAAAACGATTTTGTACCTCTTAAAAATAGTTTTATCGATAACAGACCTTTAGAAACTAGTTCTTTTCAAAAAATAATGTTTAACCACACATTACAAATAGTTTTTGACGTTTCCCAACACTAAAAATTAAATATTTTCATTTTCCACCTCAAAAAACTATTTTTTTTTCAATAAAAAACGATTTTGTACCTCTTAAAAATAGTTTTCTCGATAACAGAACTTTAAAAACTAGTTATTTTCAATAAATAACGTTAAACCACACATTACAAATAGTTTTTGACGTTTCCCAACACTTAGAATTAAATATTTTCATTTTTCCATCTCAAAAAACTATTTTTTTTAGTAAAAAACGATTTTGTACCTCTTAAAAATAGTTTTATCGATAACAGACCTCTAAAAACTAGTTATTTTCAATAAATAACGTTAAACCACACATTACAAATACTTTTTGACGTTTTCCAACACTTAGAATTAAATATTTTCATTTTTCCACCTCAAAAAACTATTTTTTCACAATAAAAAACGATTTTGTACCTCTTAAAAATAGTTTTATAGATAACAGACCTGTAAAAACTAGTTATTTTTAATAAATAACGTTTGACCACACATTATAATAAGTTTTTGACGTTTCCCAACACTTAGAACTAAATATTTTCATTTTTCCACCTCAAAAAACTATTTTTTCTCAATAAAAAACGATTTTGTACCTTTAAAAAATAGTTTTGTCGATTGCCAACCTATAAAAACTAGTTATTTTTAATAAATAACGTTAAACCACACATTACAAATAGTTTTTGACGTTTCCCAACACTTAGAATTGAATAATTTAATTTTTCCACCTCAAAAAACTATTTTTTTTCAATAAAAAACGATTTTGTTCCTCCTAAAAATAGTTTTATCGATAACTAGTTATTTTTAATAAATAACGTTTAACCACACATTACAAACAGTTTTTGACGTTTCCCAACACTTAGAATTAAATATTTTCATTTTTCCACCTCATAAAACTGTTTTTTCTCAATAAAAAACGATTTTGTACCTTTAAAAAATAGTTTTATCGATTGCCAACCTATAAAAACTAGATATTTTTAATAAATAACGTTAAACCACACATTACAAATAGTTTTTGACGTTTCCCAACACTTAGAATTAAATATTTTCATTTTTCCACCTCAAGAAACTATTTTTTTTCAATAAAAAACGATTTTGTACCTCTTAAAAATAGTTTTATCGATAACAGACCTTTAAAAACTAGTTATTTTCAATAAATAACGTTAAACCACACATTACAAATAGTCTTTGACGTTTCCCAACACTTACAATTAAATATTTTCATTTTTCCACCTCAAAAAACTATTTTTTTTCAATAAAAAACAATTTTGTTCCTCTTAAAAATAGTTTTATCGATCACAGACCTTTAAAAACTAGTTATTTTTAATAAATAACGTTTAACCACACATTACAAATAGTTTTTGACGTTTCCCAACACTTAGAATTAAATATTTTCATTTTTCCACCTCATAAAACTATTTTTTCTCAATAAAAAACGATTTTGTACCTTTAAAAAATAGTTTTGTCGATTGCCAACCTATAAAAACTATTTATTTTTAATAAATAACGTTAAACCACACATTACAAATAGTTTTTGATGTTTCCCAACACTAAGAATTAAATATTTTTATTTTCCCACCTCAAAAAACTATTTTTTTTCAATAAAAAATGATTTTGTACCTCTTAAAAATAGTTTTTTCGATTGCCAACCTATAAAAACTAAATATTATTAATAAATAACGTTAAACCACACATTACAAATAGTTTTTGATGTTTCCCAACGCTAAGAATTAAGTATTTTTATTTTTCCACCTCAAAAAACTATTTTTTTTCAATAAAAAAACGATTTTTAAAAATAGTTTTATCGATAACAGACCTTTAGAAACTAGTTCTTTTCAATAAATAATGTTTAACCACACATTACAAATAGTTTTTGACGTTTCCCAACACTAAAATTAAATATTTTCATTTTTCCACCTCAAAAAACTATTTTTTTTCAATAAAAAACGATTTTGTACCTCTTAAAAATAGTTTTATCGATAACAGAACTTTAAAAACTAGTTATTTTCAATAAATAACGTTAAACCACACATTACAAATAGTTTTTGACGTTTCCCAACACTTAGAATTAAATATTTTCATTTTTCCATCTCAAAAAACTATTTTTTTTAAGTAAAAAACGATTTTGTACCTCTTAAAAATAGTTTTATCGATAACAGACCTCTTAAAACTAGTTATTTTCAATAAATAACGTTAAACCACACATTACAAATAGTTTTTGACGTTTCCCAACACTTAGAATTAAATATTTTCATTTTTCCACCTCAAAAAACTATTTTTTCCAATAAAAAACGATTTTGTACCTCTTAAAAATAGTTTTATAGATAACAGACCTGTAAAAACTAGTTATTTTTAATAAATAACGTTTGACCACACATTACAATAAGTTTTTGACGTTTCCCAACACTTAGAACTAAATATTTTCATTTTTCCACCTCAAAAAACTATTTTTTCTCAATAAAAAACGATTTTGTACCTTTAAAAAATAGTTTTGTCGATTGCCAACCTATAAAAACTAGTTATTTTTAATAAATAACGTTAAACCACACATTACAAATAGTTTTTGACGTTTCCCAACACTTAGAATTGAATAATTTCATTTTTCCACCTCAAAAAACTATTTTTTTTCAATAAAAAACGATTTTGTTCCTCCTAAAAATAGTTTTATCGATAACAGACCTTTAAAAACTAGTTATTTTTAATAAATAACGTTTAACCACACATTACAAACAGTTTTTGACGTTTCCCAACACTTAGAATTAAATATTTTCATTTTTCCACCTCATAACTGTTTTTTCTCAATAAAAAACGATTTTGTACCTTTAAAAAATAGTTTTATCGATTGCCAACCTATAAAAACTAGATATTTTTAATAAATAACGTTAAACCACATATTACAAATAGTTTTTGACGTTTCCCAACACTTAGAATTAAATATTTTCATTTTTCCACCTCAAGAAACTATTTTTTTTTCAATAAAAAACGATTTTGTACCTCTTAAAAATAGTTTTATCGATAACAGACCTTTAAAAACTAGTTATTTTCAATAAATAACGTTAAACCACACATTACAAATAGTTTTTGACGTTTCCCAACACTTACAATTAAATATTTTCATTTTTCCACCTCAAAAAACTATTTTTTTTCAATAAAAAACAATTTTGTACCTCTTAAAAATAGTTTTATCGATCACAGACCTTTAAAAACTAGTTATTTTTAATAAATAACGTTTAACCACACATTACAAATAGTTTTTGACGTTTCCCAACACTTAGAATTAAATATTTTCATTTTTCCACCTCATAAAACTATTTTTTCTCAATAAAAAACGATTTTGTACCTTTAAAAAATAGTTTTATCGATTGCCAACCTATAAAAACTAGATATTTTTAATAAATAACGTTAAACCACACATTAAAAATAGTTTTTGACGTTTCTCCAACACTTAGAATTAAATATTTTCATTTTTCCACCTCAAAAAACTATTTTTTTTCAATAATAAACGATTTTGTACCTCTTAAAAATAGTTTTATCGATAACAGACCTTTAAAAACTAGCTATTTTCAATATATAACGTTAAACCACACATTACAAATAGTTTTTGACGTTTCCCAACACTTAGAATTAAATATTTTCAGTTTTCCACCTCAAGAAACTATTTTTTTTCAATAAAAAACGATTTTGTACCTCTTAAAAATAGTTTTATCGATAAAAGACCTTTAAAAACTAGTTATTTTCAATAAATACCGTTAAACCACACATTACAAATAGTTTTTGACGTTTCCCAACACTTAGAATTAAATATTTTCATTTTTTTCACCTCAAAAAACAATTTTTTTTTCAATAAAAAACAATTTTGTACCTCTTAAAAATAGTTTTATCGATAACAGACCTGTAAAAACTAATTATTTTTAATAAATAACGTTTAACCACACATTACAATAAGTTTTTGACGTTTCCCAACACTTAGAATTAAATATTTTCATTTTTCCACCTCAAAAAACTATTTTTTCTCAATAAAAAACGATTTTGTACCGTGAAAAAATAAGTTTTGTCGATTGCCAACCTATAAAAACTAGTTATTTTTAATAAATAACGTTAAACCACACATTACAAATAGTTTTTGACATTTCCCAACACTTAGAATTCAATATTTTCATTTTTCCACCTAAAAAAACAATTTTTTTTTCAATACAAAACGATTTTTTACCTCTTAAAAATAGTTTTATCGATAACAGACCTTTAAAAACTAGTTATTTTTAATAAATAACGTTAAACCACACATTTCAAATAGTTTTTGACGTTTCCCAACACTTAGAACTAAATATTTTAATTTTTCCACCTCAAAAAACTATTTTTTTTCAATAAAAAACGATTTTGTTCCTCTTAAAAATAGTTTTATCGATAACAGACCTTTAAAAACTAGTTATTTTTAATAAATAACGTTAAACCACACATTTCAAATAGTTTTTGATGTTTCCCAACACTTAGAATCAAATATTTTCAGTTTTCCACCTCAAGAAACTATTTTTTTTCAATAAAAAACGATTTTGTACCTCTTAAAAATAGTTTTATCGATAAAAGACCTTTAAAAACTAGTTATTTTCAATAAATACCGTTAAACCACACATTACAAATAGTTTTTGACGTTTCCCAACACTTAGAATTAAATATTTTCATTTTTCCACCTCAAAAAACTATTTTTTTTCAATAATAAACGATTTTGTACCTCTTAAAAATAGTTTTATTGATAACAGACCTTTAAAAACTATCTATTTTCAATAAATAACGTTAAACCACACATTACAAATAGTTTTTGACGTTTCCCAACACTTAGAATCAAATATTTTCAGTTTTCCACCTCAAGAAACTATTTTTTTTCAATAAAAAACGATTTTGTACCTCTTAAAAATAGTTTTATCGATAAAAGACCTTTAAAAACTAGTTATTTTCAATAAATACCGTTAAACCACACATTACAAATAGTTTTTGACGTTTCCCAACACTTAGAATTAAATATTTTCATTTTTTTCACCTCAAAAAACAATTTCTTTTCAATAAAAAACAATTTTGTACCTCTTAAAAATAGTTTTATCGATAACAGACCTGTAAAAACTAGTTATTTTTAATAAATAACGTTTAACCACACATTACAATAAGGTTTTGACGTTTCCCAACACTTAGAATTAAATATTTTCATTTTTCCACCTCAAAAAACTATTTTTTCTCATAAAAAACGATTTTGTACCGTGAAAAATAAGTTTTGTCGATTGCCAACCTATAAAAACTAGTTATTTTTAATAAATAACGTTAAACCACACATTACAAATAGTTTTTGACGTTTCCCAACACTTAGAATTAAATATTTTCATTTTTCCACCTCAAAAAACTATTTTTTTTTCAATAAAAACGATTTTGTACCTCTTAAAAATAGTTTTATCGATAACAGACCTTTAAAAACTAGTTATTTTTAATAAATAACGTTAAACCACACATTACAAATAGTTTTTGACGTTTCCCAACACTTAGAATTAAATATTTTCATTTTTCCACCTCAAAAAACTATTTTTTTTCAATAAAAAACGATTTTGTACCTCTTAAAAATAGTTTTATCGATAACAGACCTTTAAAAACTAGTTATTTTTAATAAATAACGTTAAGCCACACATTACAAATAGTTTTTTTACGTTTCCCAACACTTAGAATTAAATATTTTCATTTTTCCACCTCACAAAAACTATTTTTTTTCAATAAAAAACGATTTTGTTCCTCTTAAAAATAGTTTTATCGATAACAGACCTTAAAAACTAGTTATTTTCAATAAATAACGTTAAACCACACATTACAAATAGTTTTTGACGTTTCCCAACACTTAGAATTAAATATTTTCATTTTTCCACCTCAAAAAACTATTTTTTTTCAATAAAAAACGATTTTGTACCTCTTAAAAATAGTTTTATCGATAACAGACCTTTAAAAACTAGTTATTTTCAATAAATAACGTTAAACCACACATTACAAATAGTTTTTGACGTTTCCCAACACTTAGAATTAAATATTTTCATTTTTCCACCTCAAAAAACTATTTTTTTTCAATAAAAAACGATTTTGTACCTTTTAAAAATAGTTTTATCGATAACCGACCTATAAAAACTAGTTATTTTAATAAATAACGTTTAACCACACATTACAAATAGTTTTTGACGTTTCCCAACACTTAGAATTAAATATTTTCATTTTTCCACCTCAAAAAACTATTTTTTTTCAATAAAAAACGATTTTGTACCTCTTAAAAATAGTTTTATCGATAACAGACCTTTAAAAACTAGTTATTTTTAATAAATAACGTTTAACCACACATTACAAATAGTTTTTGACGTTTCCCAACACTTAGAATTAAATATTTTCATTTTTCCACCTCAAAAAACTATTTTTTCTCAATAAAAAACGATTTTGTACCTCTTAAAAATAGTTTTATCGATTGCCAACCTATAAAAACTAGTTATTTTTAATAAATAACGTTAAACCACACATTACAAATAGTTTTTGACGTTTCCCAACACTTAGAATTAAATATTTTCATTTTTCCACCTCAAAAAACTATTTTTTTTTCAATAAAAAACGATTTTTTACCTCTTAAAAATAGTTTTATCGATAACAGACCTTTAAAAACTAGTTATTTTTAATAAATAACGTTAAACCACACATTACAAATAGTTTTTGACGTTTCCCAACACTTAGAATTAAATATTTTCATTTTTCCACCTCAAAAAACTATTTTTTTTCAATAAAAAACGATTTTGTACCTCTTAAAAATAGTTTTATCGATAACAGACCTTTAAAAACTAGTTATTTTCAATAAATAACGTTAAACCACACATTACAAATAGTTTTTGACGTTTCCCAACACTTAGAATTAAATATTTTCATTTTTCCACCTCAAAAAACTTTTTTTTTCAATAAAAAACGATTTTGTACCTTTTAAAAATAGTTTTATCGATTACCGACCTAAAAACTAGTTATTTTTAATAAATAACGTTTAACCACACATTACAAATAGTTTTTGACGTTTCCCAACACTTAGAATTAAATATTTTCATTTTTTCACCTCAAAAAACATTTTTTTCAATAAAAAACGATTTTGTACCTCTTAAAAATAGTTTTATCGATAACAGACCTTAAAAACTAGTTATTTTAATAAATAACGTTTAACCACACATTACAATAGTTTTTGACGTTTCCCAACACTTAGAATTAAATATTTTCATTTTTCCACCTCAAAAAACTATTTTTTTCAATAAAAAACGATTTTGTACCTCTTAAAAATAGTTTTATCGATTGCCAACCTATAAAAACTAGTTATTTTTAATAAATAACGTTAAACCACACATTACAAATAGTTTTTGACGTTTCCCAACACTTAGAATTAAATATTTTCATTTTTCCACCTCAAAAAACTATTTTTTTTTCAATAAAAAACGATTTTTTACCTCTTAAAAATAGTTTTATCGATAACAGACCTTTAAAAACTAGTTATTTTTAATAAATAACGTTAAACCACACATTACAATAGTTTTTGACGTTTCCCAACACTTAGAATTAAATATTTTCATTTTTCCACCTCAAAAAACTATTTTTTCTCAATAAAAAACGATTTTGTACCTCTTAAAAATAGTTTATCGATTAACAACCTATAAAAACTAGTTATTTTTAATAAATAACGTTAAACCACACATTACAAATAGTTTTTGACGTTTCCCAACACTTAGAATTAAATATTTTCATTTTTCCACCTCAAAAAACTATTTTTTTTTCAATAAAAAACGATTTTGTACCTCTTAAAAATAGTTTTATCGATAACAGACCTTTAAAAACTAGTTATTTTAATAAATAACGTTTAAACCACACATTACAAATAGTTTTTTGACGTTTCCCAACACTTAGAATTAAATATTTTCATTTTTCCACCTCAAAAAACTATTTTTTTTCAATAAAAAACGATTTTGTATCTCTTAAAAATAGTTTTATCGATAACAGACCTATAAAAACTAGTTATTTTTAATAAATAACGTTTAACCACACATTACAAATAGTTTTTGACGTTTCCCAACACTTAGAATTAAATATTTTCATTTTTCCACCTCAAAAAACTATTTTTTCTCAATAAAAAACGATTTTGTACCTCTTAAAAATAGTTTTATCGATTGCCAACCTATAAAAACTAGTTATTTTCAATAAATAACGTTAAACCACACATTACAAATAGTTTTTGACGTTTCCCAACACTTAGAATTAAATATTTTTCATTTTTCCACCTCAAAAAACTATTTTTTTTTCAATAAAAAACGATTTTGTACCTCTTAAAAATAGTTTTATCGATAACAGACCTTTAAAAACTAGTTATTTTAATAAATAACGTTAAACCACACATTACAAATAGTTTTTGACGTTTCCAACACTTAGAATTAAATATTTTCATTTTTCCACCTCAAAAAACTATTTTTTTTCAATAAAAAACGATTTTGTACCTCTTAAAAATAGTTTTATCGATAACAGACCTTAAAAACTAGTTATTTTAATAAATAACGTTAAACCACACATTACAAATAGTTTTTGACGTTTCCCAACACTTAGAATTAAATATTTTCATTTTTCCACCTCAAAAAACTTTTTTTTTCAATAAAAAACGATTTTGTACCTCTTAAAAATAGTTTTATCGATTAACAGACCTTTAAAAACTAGTTATTTTCAATAAATAACGTTAAACACACATTACAAATAGTTTTTGACGTTTCCCAACACTTAGAATTAAATATTTTCATTTTTCCACCTCAAAAAACTTTTTTTTCAATAAAAAACGATTTTGTACCTTTTAAAAATAGTTTTATCGATAACAGACCTATAAAAAACTAGTTATTTTAATAAATAACGTTTAACCACACATTACAAATAGTTTTTGACGTTTCCCAACACTTAGAATTAAATATTTTCATTTTTCCACCTCAAAAAACTATTTTTTTTCAATAAAAAACGATTTTGTACCTCTTAAAAATAGTTTTATCGATAACAGACCCTAAAAACTAGTTATTTTAATAAATAACGTTTAACCACACATTACAATAGTTTTTGACGTTTCCCAACACTTAGAATTAAATATTTTCATTTTTCCACCTCAAAAAACTATTTTTTTCTCAATAAAAAACGATTTTGTACCTTTAAAAATAGTTTTATCGATTAACAGACCTATAAAAACTAGTTATTTTTAATAAATAACGTTAAACCACACATTACAAATAGTTTTTGACGTTTCCCAACACTTAGAATTAAATATTTTCATTTTTCCACCTCAAAAAACTATTTTTTTTCAATAAAAAACGATTTTGTACCTCTTAAAAATAGTTTTATCGATAACAGACCTTTAAAAACTAGTTATTTTCAATAAATAACGTTTAAACCACACATTACAAATAGTTTTTGACGTTTCCCAACACTTAGAATTAAATATTTTCATTTTCCACCTCAAAAAACTATTTTTTTTCAATAAAAAACGATTTTGTACCTCTTAAAAATAGTTTTATCGATAACAGACCTTTAAAAACTAGTTATTTTTAATAAATAACGTTAAACGTTTACGTTAAACAACACATTACAAATAGTTTTTGACGTTTCCCAACACTTAGAATTAAATATTTTCATTTTTCCACCTCAAAAAACTATTTTTTTTCAATAAAAACGATTTTGTACCTCTTAAAAATAGTTTTATCGAACAGACCTCTAAAAACTAGTTATTTTTAATAAATAACGTTTAACCACACATTACAAATAGTTTTTGACGTTTCCCAACACTTAGAATTAAATATTTTCATTTTTCCACCTCAAAAACTATTTTTTTTCAATAAAAAACGATTTTGTACCTCTTAAAAATAGTTTAGTTTTATCGATTAACAACCATAAAAACTAGTTATTTAATAAATAACGTTAAACCACACATTACAAATAGTTTTTGACGTTTCCCAACACTTAGAATTAAATATTTTCATTTTTCCACCTCAAAAAACTATTTTTTTTTCAATAAAAAACGATTTTGTACCTCTTAAAAATAGTTTTATCGATAACAGACCTTTAAAAACTAGTTATTTTTAATAAATAACGTTAAACCACACATTACAAATAGTTTTTGACGTTTCCCAACACTTAGAATTAAATATTTTCATTTTTCCACCTCAAAAAACTATTTTTTCTCAATAAAAAACGATTTTGTACCTTTAAAAATAGTTTTATCGATTACCAACCTCTAAAAACTAGTTATTTTTAATAAATAACGTTAAACCACACATTACAAATAGTTTTTGACGTTTCCCAACACTTAGAATTAAATATTTTCATTTTTCCACCTCAAAAAACTATTTTTTTTTCAATAAAAAACGATTTTGTACCTCTTAAAAATAGTTTTATCGATAACAGACCTCTAAAAACTAGTTATTTTCAATAAATAACGTTTAACCACACATTACAAATAGTTTTTGACGTTTCCCAACACTTAGAATTAAATATTTTCATTTTTCCACCTCAAAAAACTATTTTTTTCAATAAAAAACGATTTTGTACCTCTTAAAAATAGTTTTATCGATAACAGACCTTTAAAAACTAGTTATTTTTAATAAATAACGTTAAACCACACATTACAAAATAGTTTTTGACGTTTCCCAACACTTAGAATTAAATATTTTCATTTTTCCACCTCAAAAAACTATTTTTTCTCAATAAAAAACGATTTTGTACCTTTAAAAATAGTTTTATCGATAACAACCTCTAAAAACTAGTTATTTTAATAAATAACGTTAACCACACATTACAAATAGTTTTTGACGTTTCCCAACACTTAGAATTAAATATTTTCATTTTTCCACCTCAAAAAACTATTTTTTTTCAATAAAAACGATTTTGTACCTCTTAAAAATAGTTTTATCGATAACAGACCTCTAAAAAACTAGTTATTTTCAATAAATAACGTTAAACCACACATTACAAAATAGTTTTGACGTTTCCCAACACTTAGAATTAAATATTTTCATTTTTCCACCTCAAAAAACTATTTTTTCTCAATAAAAAACGATTTTGTACCTTTAAAAATAGTTTTATCGATTAACAACCTATAAAAACTAGTTATTTTTAATAAATAACGTTAACCACACATTACAAATAGTTTTTGACGTTTCCCAACACTTAGAATTAAATATTTTCATTTTTCCACCTCAAAAAACTATTTTTTTTCAATAAAAAACGATTTTGTACTTTCAAAAATAGTTTTATCGATAACATGCCAACCTTTAAAAACTAGTTATTTTAATAAATAACGTTAAACCACACATTACAAATAGTTTTTGACGTTTCCCAACACTTAGAATTAAATATTTTCATTTTTCCACCTCAAAAAACTATTTTTTTTCAATAAAAAACGATTTTGTACCTCTTAAAAATAGTTTTATCGATAACAGACCTTTAAAAACTAGTTATTTTCAATAAATAACGTTAACCACACATTACAAATAGTTTTTGACGTTTCCCAACACTTAGAATTAAATATTTTCATTTTTCCACCTCAAAAAACTTTTTTTTTCAATAAAAACGATTTTGTACCTTTTAAAAATAGTTTTATCGATAACGACCTATAAAAACTAGTTATTTTTAATAAATAACGTTTAACCACACATTACAAATAGTTTTTGACGTTTCCCAACACTTAGAATTAAATATTTTCATTTTTCCACCTCAAAAAACTATTTTTTTCAATAAAAAACGATTTTGTACCTCTTAAAAATAGTTTTATCGATAACAGACCTTTAAAAACTAGTTATTTTTAATAAATAACGTTTAACCACACATTACAAATAGTTTTTGACGTTTCCCAACACTTAGAATTAAATATTTTCATTTTTCCACCTCAAAAAACTATTTTTTCTCAATAAAAAACGATTTTGTACCTTTAAAAATAGTTTTATCGATTGCCACCTATAAAAACTAGTTATTTTAATAAATAACGTTAAACCACACATTACAAATAGTTTTTGACGTTTCCAACACTTAGAATTAAATATTTTCATTTTTCCACCTCAAAAAACTATTTTTTTTTCAATAAAAAACGATTTTGTACCTCTTAAAAATAGTTTTATCGATAACAGACCTTTAAAAACTAGTTATTTTTATAAATAACTTTAAGCCACACATTACAAATAGTTTTTGACGTTTCCCAACACTTAGAATTAAATATTTTCATTTTTCCACCTCAAAAAACTATTTTTTTCAATAAAAAACGATTTTGTACCTCTTAAAAATAGTTTTATCGATAACAGACCTATAAAAACTAGTTATTTTCAATAAATAACGTTAAACCACACATTACAAATAGTTTTTGACGTTTCCCAACACTTAGAATTAAATATTTTCATTTTTCCACCTCAAAAAACTATTTTTTTTCAATAAAAACGATTTTGTACCTTTTAAAAATAGTTTTATCGATAACAGACCTATAAAAACTAGTTATTTTTAATAAATAACGTTTAACCACACATTACAAATAGTTTTTGACGTTTCCCAACACTTAGAATTAAATATTTTCATTTTTCCACCTCAAAAAACTATTTTTTTTCATAAAAAAACGATTTTGTACCTCTTAAAAATAGTTTTATCGATAACAGACCTTAAAAAACTAGTTATTTTTAATAAATAACGTTTAAACACACATTACAATAGTTTTTGACGTTTCCCAACACTTAGAATTAAATATTTTCATTTTTCCACCTCAAAAAACTATTTTTTTCTCAATAAAAAACGATTTTGTACCTCTTAAAAATAGTTTTATCGATTAACAACCTTTAAAACTAGTTATTTTTAATAAATAACGTTAAACCACACATTACAAATAGTTTTTGACGTTTCCCAACACTTAGAATTAAATATTTTCATTTTTCCACCTCAAAAAACTATTTTTTTTCAATAAAAAACGATTTTGTACCTCTTAAAAATAGTTTTATCGATAACAGACCTTTAAAAACTAGTTATTTTTAATAAATAACGTTAAACCACACATTACAAATAGTTTTTGACGTTTCCCAACACTTAGAATTAAATATTTTCATTTTTCCACCTCAAAAAACTTTTTTTTCAATAATAAAAACGATTTTGTACCTCTTAAAATAGTTTTATCGATAACAGACCTTTAAAAACTAGTTATTTTCAATAAATAACGTTAAACCACACATTACAAAAAGTTTTTGACGTTTCCCAACACTTAGAATTAAATATTTTCATTTTTCCACCTCAAAAAACTATTTTTTTCAATAAAAACGATTTTGTACCTTTTAAAAATAGTTTTATCGATAACAGACCTAAAAACTAGTTATTTTTAATAAATAACGTTTAACCACACATTACAAATAGTTTTTGACGTTTCCCAACACTTAGAATTAAATATTTTCATTTTTCCACCTCAAAAAACTATTTTTTTCAATAAAAAACGATTTTGTACCTCTTAAAAATAGTTTTTATCGATAACAGACCTCTAAAAACTAGTTATTTTTAATAAATAACGTTTAACCACACATTACAATAGTTTTTGACGTTTCCCAACACTTAGAATTAAATATTTTCATTTTTCCACCTCAAAAAACTTTTTTTCTCAATAAAAAACGATTTTGTACCTCTTAAAAATAGTTTTATCGATTGCCAACCTATAAAAACTAGTTATTTTAATAAATAACGTTAAACACACATTACAAATAGTTTTTGACGTTTCCCAACACTTAGAATTAAATATTTTCATTTTTCCACCTCAAAAAACTATTTTTTTTTTCAATAAAAAACGATTTTGTACCTCTTAAAAATAGTTTTATCGATAACAGACCTCTAAAAACTAGTTATTTTAATAAATAACGTTAAACCACACATTACAAATAGTTTTTGACGTTTCCCAACACTTAGAATTAAATATTTTCATTTTTCCACCTCAAAAAACTATTTTTTCTCAATAAAAAACGATTTTGTACCTTTAAAAATAGTTTTATCGATTAACAACCTTTAAAAACTAGTTATTTTTAATAAATAACGTTAAACCACACATTACAAATAGTTTTTGACGTTTCCCAACACTTAGAATTAAATATTTTCATTTTTCCACCTCAAAAAACTATTTTTTTTTCAATAAAAAACGATTTTGTACCTCTTAAAAATAGTTTTATCGATAACAGACCTTTAAAAACTAGTTATTTTTAATAAATAACGTTAAACCACACATTACAAATAGTTTTTGACGTTTCCCAACACTTAGAATTAAATATTTTCATTTTTCCACCTCAAAAAACTATTTTTTTCAATAAAAAACGATTTTGTACCTCTTAAAAATAGTTTTTATCGATACCAGACCTTAAAACTAGTTATTTTCAATAAATAACGTTTAAACCACACATTACAAATAGTTTTTGACGTTTCCCAACACTTAGAATTAAATATTTTCATTTTTCCACCTCAAAAAACTATTTTTTTCAATAAAAAACGATTTTGTACCTCTTAAAAATAGTTTTATCGATAACAGACCTCTAAAAACTAGTTATTTTTAATAAATAACGTTAACCACACATTACAATAAGTTTTTGAAGTTTCCCAACACTTAGAATTAAATATTTTCATTTTTCCACCTCAAAAAACTATTTTTTTTCAATAAAAAACGATTTTGTACCTCTTAAAAATAGTTTTATCGATAACAGACCTTTAAAAACTAGTTATTTTTAATAAATAACGTTTAAACCACACATTACAAATAGTTTTTGACGTTTCCCAACACTTAGAATTAAATATTTTCATTTTTCCACCTCAAAAAAATTTTTTTTTTCAATAAAAACGATTTTGTACCTTTTAAAAATAGTTTTATCGATTGCCAACCTATAAAAACTAGTTATTTTTAATAAATAACGTTAAACCACACATTACAAATAGTTTTTGACGTTTCCCAACACTTAGAATTAAATATTTTCATTTTTCCACCTCAAAAAACTATTTTTTTCAATAAAAAACGATTTTGTACCTCTTAAAAATAGTTTTATCGATAACAGACCTTTAAAAACTAGTTATTTTCAATAAATAACGTTAAACCACACATTACAAATAGTTTTTGACGTTTCCCAACACTTAGAATTAAATATTTTCATTTTTCCACCTCAAAAAACTATTTTTTTCAATAAAAAACGATTTTGTACCTCTTAAAAATAGTTTTATCGATAACAGACCTCTAAAAACTAGTTATTATTAATAAATAACGTTTAACCACACATTACAATAAGTTTTTGACGTTTCCCAACACTTAGAATTAAATATTTTCATTTTTCCACCTCAAAAAACTATTTTTTTTCAATAAAAAACGATTTTGTACCTCTTAAAAATAGTTTTATCGATAACAGACCTTTAAAAACTAGTTATTTTATAAATAACGTTAAACCACACATTACAAATAGTTTTTGACGTTTCCCAACACTTAGAATTAAATATTTTCATTTTTCCACCTCAAAAAACTATTTTTTCTCAATAAAAAACGATTTTGTACCTTTAAAAATAGTTTTATCGATAACAACCTATAAAAACTAGTTTTTTAATAAAGAATGTTTAACCACACATTACAAATAGTTTTTGACGTTTCCCAACACTTAGAATTAAATATTTTCATTTTTCCACCTCAAAAAACTATTTTTTTTCAATAAAAAACGATTTTGTACCTCTTAAAAATAGTTTTATCGATAACAGACCTTTAAAAACTAGTTATTTTCAATAAATAACGTTAAACCACACATTACAAATAGTTTTTGACGTTTCCCAACACTTAGAATTAAATATTTTCATTTTTCCACCTCAAAAAACTATTTTTTCTCAATAAAAAACGATTTTGTACCTTAAAAAATAGTTTTTCGATTGCCAACTATAAAAACTAGTTATTTTTAATAAATAACGTTAAACCACACATTACAAATAGTTTTTGACGTTTCCCAACACTTAGAATTAAATATTTTCATTTTTCCACCTCAAAAACTATTTTTTTTTCAATAAAAAACGATTTTGTACCTCTTAAAAATAGTTTTATCGATAACAGACCTTTAAAAACTAGTTATTTTTAATAAATAACGTTTAACCACACATTACAAATAGTTTTTGACGTTTCCCAACACTTAGAATTAAATATTTTCATTTTTCCACCTCAAAAAACTATTTTTTTCAATAAAAAACGATTTTGTACCTCTTAAAAATAGTTTTATCGATAACAGACCTCTAAAAACTAGTTATTTTAATAAATAACGTTTAACCACACATTACAATAGTTTTTGACGTTTCCCAACACTTAGAATTAAATATTTTCATTTTTCCACCTCAAAAAACTATTTTTTTCAATAAAAAACGATTTTGTACCTCTTAAAAAATAGTTTATAATAACGAACAACCTATAAAACTAGTTATTTTTAATAAATAACGTTAAACCACACATTACAAATAGTTTTTGACGTTTCCCAACACTTAGAATTAAATATTTTCATTTTTCCACCTCAAAAAACTATTTTTTTTCAATAAAAAACGATTTTGTACCTCTTAAAAATAGTTTTATCGATAACAGACCTTTAAAAACTAGTTATTTTAATAAATAACGTTAAACCACACATTACAAATAGTTTTTGACGTTTCCCAACACTTAGAATTAAATATTTTCATTTTTCCACCTCAAAAAAACTATTTTTTCAATAAAAAACGATTTTGTACCTCTTAAAAATAGTTTTATCGATAACAGACCTTTAAAAACTAGTTATTTTAATAAATAACGTTTAACCACACATTACAAATAGTTTTTGACGTTTCCCAACACTTAGAATTAAATATTTTCATTTTTCCACCTCAAAAAACTATTTTTTTTCTCAATAAAAAACGATTTTGTACCTTTAAAAATAGTTTTATCGATGCCACCTATAAAAACTAGTTATTTTTAATAAATAACGTTAAACCACACATTACAAATAGTTTTTGACGTTTCCCAACACTTAGAATTAAATATTTTCATTTTTCCACCTCAAAAAACTATTTTTTTTCAATAAAAAACAATTTTGTACCTCTTAAAAATAGTTTTATCGATAACAGACCTTTAAAACTAGTTATTTTCAATAAATAACGTTAAACCACACATTACAAATAGTTTTTGACGTTTCCCAACACTTAGAATTAAATATTTTCATTTTTCTCAAAAAACTATTTTTTTTTCAATAAAAAACGATTTTGTACCTTTAAAAATAGTTTTATCGATAACAGACCTATAAAACTAGTTATTTTAATAAATAACGTTAAACCACACATTACAAATAGTTTTTGACGTTTCCCAACACTTAGAATTAAATATTTTCATTTTTCCACCTCAAAAAACTATTTTTTTTCAATAAAAAACGATTTTTACCTCTTTAAAATAGTTTTATCGATAACAGACCTTTAAAAAACTAGTTATTTTTAATAAATAACGTTTAACCACACATTACAAATAGTTTTTGACGTTTCCCAACACTTAGAATTAAATATTTTCATTTTTCCACCTCAAAAACTATTTTTTCTCAATAAAAAACGATTTTGTACCTTCTTAAAATAGTTTTATCGATAACAGACCTCTAAAAAACTAGTTATTTTAATAAATAACGTTTAACCACACATTACAATAGTTTTTGACGTTTCCCAACACTTAGAATTAAATATTTTCATTTTTCCACCTCAAAAAACTATTTTTTTCAATAAAAAACGATTTTGTAC
>VCKV01000277.1:0-39144 GCA_005876975.1 Drosophila orena | reverse complement strand
AGTTTATCGATTGCCAACCTCTAAAAACTATTTATTTTTAATAAATAACGTTTACCCACACATAACAAATAGTTTTTGACGTTTCCCAACACTTAGAATTAAATATTTTCATTTTTCCACCTCAGAAATCTATTTTTTTTTCATTAAGAAAGGATTTTTACCTTTTAAAAATAGTTTTATCGATTGCCAACCTCTAAAGCCAGTTATTTTTAATAAAGAACGTTTACCCACACATTACAAATAGTTTTTGACGCTTCCCTACACTTAACATTAAATATTTTCATTTTTCCACACCATAAAACTATTTTTTTCAATAAAAAGCGATTTTGTATCTTTTAAAAATAGTTTCATCGATTGCCAACCTCTAACAACTAGTTATTTTTAATAAATAACTTTAACCACACATTACAAACAGTTTTTGACGTTTCCCAACACTTAGAATTAAAAATTTTCATTTTTCCACCTCAGAAATCTATTTTTTCAATAAAAAAGGATTTTAACTTTTAAAAAATAGTTTTATCGATTGCCAACCTCTAAAACCAGTTATTTTTAATAAATAACGTTTACCCACACATTACAAATAGTTTTTGACGCTTCCCTACACTTAACATTAAATATTTTCATTTTTCCACATCATAAAACTATTTTTTTCAATAAAAAAGCGCTTTTGTACCTTTAAAAAATAGTTTTATCGATTGCCAACCTCTAAAAACTAGTTATTTGTAATAAATAACCTTTACCCACACAATACAAATAGTTTTTGACGCTTCCCCACACTTAAAATTAAATATTTTCATATTTCCACCCCATAAAACTATTTTGTTTTCAATAAAAAGGGATTTTTACCTTTTAAAAATAGTTTTATCGATTGCCAACCTCTAAAAACTAGTTTTTTTTTAATAAATAACGTTTACCCACACATTACAAAAAGTTTTTGACGATTCCATACACTTAAAATTAAATATTTTCATTTTTCCACCTCATAAAACTATTTTTTTCAATAAAAAGCGATTTTGTACCTTTTAAAATAAGTTTTATCGATTGCCAACCTCTAAAAACTAGTTATTTTTAATAAATAACGTTTACCCACACATTACAAATAGTTTTTGACGTTTCCCAACACTTAGAATTAAATATTTTCATTTTTCCACCTCAGAAATCTATTTTTTTTTCAATAAGAAAGGATTTTTACCTTTTAAAAATAGTTTTATCGATTGCCAACCTCTAAAACCAGTTATTTTTAATAAATAACGTTAACACACACGTTACAAGTAGTTTTTGACGCTTCCGTACACTTAACATTAAATATTTTCATTTTTCCACATCATAAAACTATTTTTTTTCAATAAAAAGCGATTTTGTACCTTTTAAAAATAGTTTTATCGATTGCCAACCTCTAACAACTAGTTATTTTTAATAAATAACTTTAACCACACATTACAAACAGTTTTTGACGTTTCCCAACACTTAGAATTAAATATTTTCATTTTTCCACCTTAGAAATCTATTTTTCCAATAAAAAAGGATTTTTACCTTTAAAAAATAGTTTTATCGATTGCCAACCTCTAAAAACTAGTTATTTGTAATAAATAACCTTTACCCACACATTTCAAATAGTTTTTGACGCTTCCGTACACTTAAAATTAAATATTTTCATATTTCCACCCCATAAAACTATTTCGTTTTCAATAAAAAAGGATTTTTACCTTTTAAAAATAGTTTTATCGATTGCCAACCTCTAAAAAATAGTTATTTTTAATAATATTTTTAATAACAAAAAGTTTTTGACGATTCCATACACTTAAAATTAAATATTTTCATTTTTCCACCTCAGAAAACTATTTTTTTCAATAAAAAGCGACTTTGTACCTTTTAAAATAAGTTTTATCGATTGCCAACCTCTAAAAACTAGTTATTTTTAATAAATAACGTTTACACACACATTACAAATAGTTTTTGACGTTTCCTAACACTTAGAATTAAATATTTTCATTTTTCCACCTCAGAAATCTATTTTTTTTTCATTAAGAAAGGATTTTTACCATTTAAAAATAGTTTTATCGATTGCCAACCTCTAAAGCCAGTTATTTTTAATAAATAACGTTTACCCACACATTACAAATAGTTTTTGACGCTTCCCTACACTTAACATTAAATATTTTCATTTTTCCACATCATAAAACTATTTTTTTCAATAAAAAGTGATTTTGTACCTTTAAAAAATAGTTTTATCGATTGCCAACCTCTAAAAACTAGTTATTTGTAATAAATAACCTTTACCCACACACTACAAATAGTTTTTGACGCTTCCCCACACTTAAAATTAAATATTTTCATATTTCCACCCCATAAAACTATTTTGTTTTCAATAAAAAGGGATTTTTACCTTTTAAAAATAGTTTTATCGATTGCCAACCTCTAAAAACTAGTTTTTTTTAATAAATAACGTTTACCCACACATTACAAAAAGTTTTTGACGATTCCATACACTTAAAATTAAATATTTTCATTTTTCCACCTCATAAAACTATTTTTTTCAATAAAAAGCGATTTTGTACCTTTTAAAATAAGTTTTATCGATTGCCAACCTCTAAAAACTAGTTATTTTTAATAAATAACGTTTACCCACACATTACAAATAGTTTTTGACGTTTCCCAACACTTAGAATTAAATATTTTCATTTTTCCACCTCAGAAATCTATTTTTTTTCAATAAGAAAGGATTTTTACCTTTTAAAAATAGTTTTATCGATTGCCAACCTCTAAAACCAGTTATTTTTAATAAATAACGTTTACCCACACATAACAAAAAGTTTTTGACGATTCCATACACTTAAAATTAAATATTTTCATTTTTCCACCTCAGAAAACTATTTCGTTTTCAATAAAAAAGGACTTTTACCTTTTAAAAATAGTTTTATCGATTGACAACCTCTAAAAACTAGATATTTTTAATAAATAACGTTTACCCACACATAACAAAAAGTTTTTGACGATTCCATAAACTTAAAATTAAATATTTTCATTTTTCCACCTCAGAAAACTATTTTTTTCAATAAAAAGCGATTTTGAACCTTTTAAAATAAGTTTTATATATTTTTTTTTAGAGAACTAGTTATTTTTAATAAATAACTTCAACCACACATTACAAACAGTTTTTGACGTTTCCCAACACTTAGAATTATATATTTTCATTTTTCCACTTTTCCAATTTTTCCTATTTCCTATTTTTCCAATAAAAAAGGATTTTTACCTTTAAAAAATAGTTTTATCGATTGCCAACCTCTAAAAACTAGTTATTTGTAATAAATAACGTTTACCCACACATAACAAAAAGTTTTTGACGATTCCATAAACTTAAAATTAAATATTTTCATTTTTCCACCTCAGAAAACTATTTTTTTCAATAAAAAGCGATTTTGAACCTTTTAAAATAAGTTTTATATATTTTTTTTTAGAGAACTAGTTATTTTTAATAAATAACTTCAACCACACATTACAAACAGTTTTTGACGTTTCCCAACACTTAGAATTATATATTTTCATTTTTCCACTTTTCCAATTTTTCCTATTTCCTATTTTTCCAATAAAAAAGGATTTTTACCTTTAAAAAATAGTTTTATCGATTGCCAACCTCTAAAAACTAGTTATTTGTAATAAATAACCTTAACCCACACATTACAAATAGTTTTTGACGCTTCCCTACACTTATAATTAAATATTTTCATATTTCCAACCCATAAAACTATTTCGTTTTCAATAAAAAAGGACTTTTACCTTTTAAAAATAGTTTTATCGATTGACAACCTCTAAAAACTAGATATTTTTAATAAATAACGTTTACCCACACATAACAAAAAGTTTTTGACGATTCCATACACTTAAAATTAAATATTTTCATTTTTCCACCTCAGAAAACTATTTTTTTCAATAAAAAGCGATTTTGAACCTTTTAAAATAAGTTTTATATATTTTTAGAGAACTAGTTATTTTTAATAAATAACGTTTAACCACACATTACAAATAGTTTTTGACGTTTCTCAACACTTAGAATTAAAAATTTTCATTTTCCACCTCAGAAATCTATTTTTTCAATAAAAAAGGACTTTAACCTTTAAAAAATAGTTTTATCGATTGCCAACCTCTAAAAACTAGTTATTTGTAATAAATAACCTTTACCCACACATTACAAATAGTTTTTGACGCTTCCCTACACTTAAAATTAAATATTTTCATATTGCCACCCTATAAAACTATTTTGTTTTCAATAAAAAAGGATTTTTGCCTTTTAAAAATAGTTTTATCGATTGCCAACCTCTAAAAACTAGTTTTTTTTTAATAAATAATGTATACCCACACATTACAAAAAGTTTTTGACGATTCCATACACTTAGAATTAAATATTTTCATTTTTCCACCTCAGAAATCTATTTTTCCAATAAAAAAGGATTTTTACCTTTAAAAAATAGTTTTATCGATTGCCAACCTCTAAAAACTAGTTATTTGTAATAAATAACCTTTACCCACATATTACAAATAGTTTTTGACGCTTCCCTACACTTAAAATTAAATATTTTCATATTTCCACCCCATAAAACTATTTTGTTTTCAATAAAAAGGGATTTTTACCTTTTAAAAATAGTTTTATCGATTGCCAACCTCTAAAAACTAGTTTTTTTTTAATAAATAACGTTTACCCACACATTACAAAAAGTTTTTGACGATTCCATACACTTAAAATTAAATATTTTCATTTTTCCACCTCATAAAACTATTTTTTTCAATAAAAAGCGATTTTGTACCTTTTAAAATAAGTTTTATCGATTGCCAACCTCTAAAAACTAGTTATTTTTAATAAATAACGTTTACCCACACATTACAAATTGTTTTTGACGTTTCCCAACACTTAGAATTAAATATTTTCATTTTTCCACCTCAGAAATCTATTTTTTTTCAATTATAAAGGATTTTTACCTTTTAAAAATAGTTTTATCGATTGCCAACCTCTAAAACCAGTTATTTTTAATAAATAACGTTAGCACACACATTACAAATAGTTTTTGACGCTTCCCTACACTTAACATTAAATATTTTCATTTTTCCACATCATAAAACTATTTTTTTTCAATAAAAAGCGATTTTGTACCTTTTAAAAATAGTTTTATCGATTGCCAACCTCTAACAACTAGTTATTTTTAATAAATAACTTTAACCACACATTACAAACAGTTTTTGACGTTTCCCAACACTTAGAATTAAATATTTTCATTTTTCCACCTTAGAAATCTATTTTTCCAATAAAAAAGGATTTTTACCTTTAAGAAATAGTTTTATCGATTGCCAACCTCTAAAAACTAGTTATTTGTAATAAATAACCTTTACCCACACATTTCAAATAGTTTTTGACGCTTCCGTACACTTAAAATTAAATATTTTCATATTTCCACCCCATAAAAATATTTCGTTTTCAATAAAAAAGGATTTTTACCTTTTAAAAATAGTTTTATCGATTGCCAACCTCTAAAAACTAGTTATTTTTAATAAATAACGTTTACCCACACATAACAAAAAGTTTTTGACGATTCCATACACTTAAAATTAAATATTTTCATTTTTCCACCTCAGAAAACTATTTTTTTCAATAAAAAGCGACTTTGTACCTTTTAAAATAAGTTTTATCGATTGCCAACCTCTAAAAACTAGTTATTTTTAATAAATAACGTTTACACACACATTACAAATAGTTTTTGACGTTTCCCAACACTTAGAATTAAATATTTTCATTTTTCCACCTCAGAAATCTATTTTTTCAATAAAAAAGGATTTTAACTTTTAAAAAATAGTTTTATCGATTGCCAACCTCTAAAACCAAATATTTTAAATAAATAACGTTTACCCACACATAACAAAAAGTTTTTGACGATTCCATACACTTAAAATTAAATATTTTCATTTTTCCACCTCAGAAAACTATTTTTTTCAATAAAAAGCGATTTTGAACCTTTTAAAATAAGTTTTATATATTTTTAGAGAACTAGTTATTTTTAATAAATAACGTTTAACCACACATTACAAATAGTTTTTGACGTTTCTCAACACTTAGAATTAAAAATTTTCATTTTCCACCTCAGAAATCTATTTTTTCAATAAAAAAGGACTTTAACCTTTAAAAAATAGTTTAATCGATTGCCAACCTCTAAAAACTAGTTATTTGTAATAAATAACCTTTACCCACACATTACAAATAGTTTTTGACGCTTCCCTACACTTAAAATTAAATATTTTCATATTGCCACCCTATAAAACTATTTTGTTTTCAATAAAAAAGGATTTTTACCTTTTAAAAATAGTTTTATCGATTGCCAACCTCTAAAAACTAGTTTTTTTTTAATAAATAACGTATACCCACACATTACAAAAAGTTTTTGACGATTCCATACACTTAGAATTAAATATTTTCATTTTTCCACCTCAGAAATCTATTTTTCCAATAAAAAAGGATTTTTACCTTTAAAAAATAGTTTTATCGATTGCCAACCTCTAAAAACTAGTTATTTGTAATAAATAACCTTTACCCACACATTACAAATAGTTTTTGACGCTTCCCTACACTTAAAATTAAATATTTTCATATTTCCACCCCATAAAACTATTTTGTTTTCAATAAAAAGGGATTTTTACCTTTTAAAAATAGTTTTATCGATTGCCAACCTCTAAAAACTAGTTTTTTTTTAATAAATAACGTTTACCCACACATTACAAAAAGTTTTTGACGATTCCATACACTTAAAATTAAATATTTTCATTTTTCCACCTCATAAAACTATTTTTTTCAATAAAAAGCGATTTTGTACCTTTTAAAATAAGTTTTATCGATTGCCAACCTCTAAAAACTAGTTATTTTTAATAAATAACGTTTACCCACACATTACAAATTGTTTTTGACGTTTCCCAACACTTAGAATTAAATATTTTCATTTTTCCACCTCAGAAATCTATTTTTTTTTCAATTATAAAGGATTTTTACCTTTTAAAAATAGTTTTATCGATTGCCAACCTCTAAAACCAGTTATTTTTAATAAATAACGTTAGCACACACATTACAAATAGTTTTTGACGCTTCCCTACACTTAACATTAAATATTTTCATTTTTCCACATCATAAAACTATTTTTTTTCAATAAAAAGCGATTTTGTACCTTTTAAAAATAGTTTTATCGATTGCCAACCTCTAACAACTAGTTATTTTTAATAAATAACTTTAACCACACATTACAAACAGTTTTTGACGTTTCCCAACACTTAGAATTAAATATTTTCATTTTTCCACCTTAGAAATCTATTTTTCCAATAAAAAAGGATTTTTACCTTTAAGAAATAGTTTTATCGATTGCCAACCTCTAAAAACTAGTTATTTGTAATAAATAACCTTTACCCACACATTTCAAATAGTTTTTGACGCTTCCGTACACTTAAAATTAAATATTTTCATATTTCCACCCCATAAAACTATTTCGTTTTCAATAAAAAAGGATTTTTACCTTTTAAAAATAGTTTTATCGATTGCCAACCTCTAAGAACTAGTTATTTTTAATAAATAACGTTTACCCACACATAACAAAAAGTTTTTGACGATTCCATACACTTAAAATTAAATATTTTCATTTTTCACCTCAGAAAACTATTTTTTTCAATAAAAAGCGACTTTGTACCTTTTAAAATAAGTTTTATCGATTGCCAACCTCTAAAAACTAGTTATTTTTAATAAATAACGTTTACACACACATTACAAATAGTTTTTGACGTTTCCCAACACTTAGAATTAAATATTTTCATTTTTCCACCTCAGAAATCTATTTTTTCAATAAAAAAGGATTTTAACTTTTAAAAAATAGTTTTATCGATTGCCAACCTCTAAAACCAAATATTTTTAATAAATAACGTTTACCCACACATAACAAAAAGTTTTTGACGATTCCATACACTTAAAATTAAATATTTTCATTTTTCCACCTCAGAAAACTATTTTTTTCAATAAAAAGCGATTTTGAACCTTTTAAAATAAGTTTTATATATTTTTAGAGAACTAGTTATTTTTAATAAATAACGTTTAACCACACATTACAAATAGTTTTTGACGTTTCTCAACACTTAGAATTAAAAATTTTCATTTTCCACCTCAGAAATCTATTTTTTCAATAAAAAAGGACTTTAACCTTAAAAAAATAGTTTTATCGATTGCCAACCTCTAAAAACTAGTTATTTGTAATAAATAACCTTTACCCACACATTACAAATAGTTTTTGACGCTTCCCTACACTTAAAATTAAATATTTTCATATTGCCACCCTATAAAACTATTTTGTTTTCAATAAAAAAGGATTTTTACCTTTTAAAAATAGTTTTATCGATTGCCAACCTCTAAAAACTAGTTTTTTTTTAATAAATAACGTATACCCACACATTACAAAAAGTTTTTGACGATTCCATACACTTAGAATTAAATATTTTCATTTTTCCACCTCAGAAATCTATTTTTCCAATAAAAAAGGATTTTTACCTTTAAAAAATAGTTTTATCGATTGCCAACCTCTAAAAACTAGTTATTTGTAATAAATAACCTTTACCCACACATTACAAATAGTTTTTGACGCTTCCCTACACTTAAAATTAAATATTTTCATATTTCCACCCCATAAAACTATTTTGTTTTCAATAAAAAGGGATTTTTACCTTTTAAAAATAGTTTTATCGATTGCCAACCTCTAAAAACTAGTTTTTTTTTAATAAATAACGTTTACCCACACATTACAAAAAGTTTTTGACGATTCCATACACTTAAAATTAAATATTTTCATTTTTCCACCTCATAAAACTATTTTTTTCAATAAAAAGCGATTTTGTACCTTTTAAAATAAGTTTTATCGATTGCCAACCTCTAAAAACTAGTTATTTTTAATAAATAACGTTTACCCACACATTACAAATTGTTTTTGACGTTTCCCAACACTTAGAATTAAATATTTTCATTTTTCCACCTCAGAAATCTATTTTTTTTTCAATTATAAAGGATTTTTACCTTTTAAAAATAGTTTTAT
Source organism: Drosophila orena (assembly GCA_005876975.1). Taxonomy (NCBI): domain Eukaryota; kingdom Metazoa; phylum Arthropoda; class Insecta; order Diptera; family Drosophilidae; genus Drosophila; species Drosophila orena. The sequence continues at coordinate 30,046 of VCKV01000277.1, read as the reverse complement.
CGATTGCCAACCTCTAAAACCAGTTATTTTTAATAAATAACGTTAGCACACACATTACAAATAGTTTTTGACGCTTCCCTACACTTAACATTAAATATTTTCATTTTTCCACCTCATAAAACTATTTTTTTCAATAAAAAGCGATTTTGAACCTTTTAAAATAAGTTTTATATATTTTTTTTTTAGAGAACTAGTTATTTTTAATAAATAACGTTTAACCACACATTACAAATAGTTTTTGACGTTTCTCAACACTTAGAATTAAAAATTTTCATTTTCCACCTCAGAAATCTATTTTTTCAATAAAAAAGGACTTTAACCTTTAAAAAATAGTTTAATCGATTGCCAACCTCTAAAAACTAGTTATTTGTAATAAATAACCTTTACCCACACATTACAAATAGTTTTTGACGCTTCCCTACACTTAAAATTAAATATTTTCATATTTCCACCCCATAAAACTATTTTGTTTTCAATAAAAAGGGATTTTTACCTTTTAAAAATAGTTTTATCGATTGCCAACCTCTAAAAACTAGTTTTTTTTTAATAAATAACGTTTACCCACACATTACAAAAAGTTTTTGACGATTCCATACACTTAAAATTAAATATTTTCATTTTTCCACCTCAGAAAACTATTTTTTTCAATAAAAAGCGACTTTGTACCTTTTAAAATAAGTTTTATCGATTGCCAACCTCTAAAAACTAGTTATTTTTAATAAATAACGTTTACACACACATTACAAATAGTTTTTGACGTTTCCCAACACTTAGAATTAAATATTTTCATTTTTCCACCTCAGAAATCTATTTTTTCAATAAAAAAGGATTTTAACTTTTAAAAAATAGTTTTATCGATTGCCAACCTCTAAAACCAAATATTTTAAATAAATAACGTTTACCCACACATAACAAAAAGTTTTTGACGATTCCATACACTTAAAATTAAATATTTTCATTTTTCCACCTCAGAAAACTATTTTTTTCAATAAAAAGCGATTTTGAACCTTTTAAAATAAGTTTTATATATTTTTAGAGAACTAGTTATTTTTAATAAATAACGTTTAACCACACATTACAAATAGTTTTTGACGTTTCTCAACACTTAGAATTAAAAATTTTCATTTTCCACCTCAGAAATCTATTTTTTCAATAAAAAAGGACTTTAACCTTTAAAAAATAGTTTAATCGATTGCCAACCTCTAAAAACTAGTTATTTGTAATAAATAACCTTTACCCACACATTACAAATAGTTTTTGACGCTTCCCTACACTTAAAATTAAATATTTTCATATTGCCACCCTATAAAACTATTTTGTTTTCAATAAAAAAGGATTTTTACCTTTTAAAAATAGTTTTATCGATTGCCAACCTCTAAAAACTAGTTTTTTTTTAATAAATAACGTATACCCACACATTACAAAAAGTTTTTGACGATTCCATACACTTAGAATTAAATATTTTCATTTTTCCACCTCAGAAATCTATTTTTCCAATAAAAAAGGATTTTTACCTTTAAAAAATAGTTTTATCGATTGCCAACCTCTAAAAACTAGTTATTTGTAATAAATAACCTTTACCCACACATTACAAATAGTTTTTGACGCTTCCCTACACTTAAAATTAAATATTTTCATATTTCCACCCCATAAAACTATTTTGTTTTCAATAAAAAGGGATTTTTACCTTTTAAAAATAGTTTTATCGATTGCCAACCTCTAAAAACTAGTTTTTTTTTAATAAATAACGTTTACCCACACATTACAAAAAGTTTTTGACGATTCCATACACTTAAAATTAAATATTTTCATTTTTCCACCTCATAAAACTATTTTTTTCAATAAAAAGCGATTTTGTACCTTTTAAAATAAGTTTTATCGATTGCCAACCTCTAAAAACTAGTTATTTTTAATAAATAACGTTTACCCACACATTACAAATTGTTTTTGACGTTTCCCAACACTTAGAATTAAATATTTTCATTTTTCCACCTCAGAAATCTATTTTTTTTTCAATTATAAAGGATTTTTACCTTTTAAAAATAGTTTTATCGATTGCCAACCTCTAAAACCAGTTATTTTTAATAAATAACGTTAGCACACACATTACAAATAGTTTTTGACGCTTCCCTACACTTAACATTAAATATTTTCATTTTTCCACATCATAAAACTATTTTTTTTCAATAAAAAGCGATTTTGTACCTTTTAAAAATAGTTTTATCGATTGCCAACCTCTAACAACTAGTTATTTTTAATAAATAACTTTAACCACACATTACAAACAGTTTTTGACGTTTCCCAACACTTAGAATTAAATATTTTCATTTTTCCACCTTAGAAATCTATTTTTCCAATAAAAAAGGATTTTTACCTTTAAGAAATAGTTTTATCGATTGCCAACCTCTAAAAACTAGTTATTTGTAATAAATAACCTTTACCCACACATTTCAAATAGTTTTTGACGCTTCCGTACACTTAAAATTAAATATTTTCATATTTCCACCCCATAAAACTATTTCGTTTTCAATAAAAAAGGATTTTTACCTTTTAAAAATAGTTTTATCGATTGCCAACCTCTAAGAACTAGTTATTTTTAATAAATAACGTTTACCCACACATAACAAAAAGTTTTTGACGATTCCATACACTTAAAATTAAATATTTTCATTTTTCACCTCAGAAAACTATTTTTTTCAATAAAAAGCGACTTTGTACCTTTTAAAATAAGTTTTATCGATTGCCAACCTCTAAAAACTAGTTATTTTTAATAAATAACGTTTACACACACATTACAAATAGTTTTTGACGTTTCCCAACACTTAGAATTAAATATTTTCATTTTTCCACCTCAGAAATCTATTTTTTCAATAAAAAAGGATTTTAACTTTTAAAAAATAGTTTTATCGATTGCCAACCTCTAAAACCAAATATTTTTAATAAATAACGTTTACCCACACATAACAAAAAGTTTTTGACGATTCCATACACTTAAAATTAAATATTTTCATTTTTCCACCTCAGAAAACTATTTTTTTCAATAAAAAGCGATTTTGAACCTTTTAAAATAAGTTTTATATATTTTTAGAGAACTAGTTATTTTTAATAAATAACGTTTAACCACACATTACAAATAGTTTTTGACGTTTCTCAACACTTAGAATTAAAAATTTTCATTTTCCACCTCAGAAATCTATTTTTTCAATAAAAAAGGACTTTAACCTTAAAAAAATAGTTTTATCGATTGCCAACCTCTAAAAACTAGTTATTTGTAATAAATAACCTTTACCCACACATTACAAATAGTTTTTGACGCTTCCCTACACTTAAAATTAAATATTTTCATATTGCCACCCTATAAAACTATTTTGTTTTCAATAAAAAAGGATTTTTACCTTTTAAAAATAGTTTTATCGATTGCCAACCTCTAAAAACTAGTTTTTTTTTAATAAATAACGTATACCCACACATTACAAAAAGTTTTTGACGATTCCATACACTTAGAATTAAATATTTTCATTTTTCCACCTCAGAAATCTATTTTTCCAATAAAAAAGGATTTTTACCTTTAAAAAATAGTTTTATCGATTGCCAACCTCTAAAAACTAGTTATTTGTAATAAATAACCTTTACCCACACATTACAAATAGTTTTTGACGCTTCCCTACACTTAAAATTAAATATTTTCATATTTCCACCCCATAAAACTATTTTGTTTTCAATAAAAAGGGATTTTTACCTTTTAAAAATAGTTTTATCGATTGCCAACCTCTAAAAACTAGTTTTTTTTTAATAAATAACGTTTACCCACACATTACAAAAAGTTTTTGACGATTCCATACACTTAAAATTAAATATTTTCATTTTTCCACCTCATAAAACTATTTTTTTCAATAAAAAGCGATTTTGTACCTTTTAAAATAAGTTTTATCGATTGCCAACCTCTAAAAACTAGTTATTTTTAATAAATAACGTTTACCCACACATTACAAATTGTTTTTGACGTTTCCCAACACTTAGAATTAAATATTTTCATTTTTCCACCTCAGAAATCTATTTTTTTTTCAATTATAAAGGATTTTTACCTTTTAAAAATAGTTTTATCGATTGCCAACCTCTAAAACCAGTTATTTTTAATAAATAACGTTAGCACACACATTACAAATAGTTTTTGACGCTTCCCTACACTTAACATTAAATATTTTCATTTTTCCACATCATAAAACTATTTTTTTTCAATAAAAAGCGATTTTGTACCTTTTAAAAATAGTTTTATCGATTGCCAACCTCTAACAACTAGTTATTTTTAATAAATAACTTTAACCACACATTACAAACAGTTTTTGACGTTTCCCAACACTTAGAATTAAATATTTTCATTTTTCCACCTTAGAAATCTATTTTTCCAATAAAAAAGGATTTTTACCTTTAAGAAATAGTTTTATCGATTGCCAACCTCTAAAAACTAGTTATTTGTAATAAATAACCTTTACCCACACATTTCAAATAGTTTTTGACGCTTCCGTACACTTAAAATTAAATATTTTCATATTTCCACCCCATAAAACTATTTCGTTTTCAATAAAAAAGGATTTTTACCTTTTAAAAATAGTTTTATCGATTGCCAACCTCTAAAAACTAGTTATTTTTAATAAATAACGTTTACCCACACATAACAAAAAGTTTTTGACGATTCCATACACTTAAAATTAAATATTTTCATTTTTCCACCTCAGAAAACTATTTTTTTCAATAAAAAGCGACTTTGTACCTTTTAAAATAAGTTTTATCGATTGCCAACCTCTAAAAACTAGTTATTTTTAATAAATAACGTTTACACACACATTACAAATAGTTTTTGACGTTTCCCAACACTTAGAATTAAATATTTTCATTTTTCCACCTCAGAAATCTATTTTTTCAATAAAAAAGGATTTTAACTTTTAAAAAATAGTTTTATCGATTGCCAACCTCTAAAACCAAATATTTTTAATAAATAACGTTTACCCACACATTACAAAAAGTTTTTGACGATTCCATACACTTAAAATTAAATATTTTCATTTTTCCACCTCATAAAACTATTTTTTTTCAATAAAAAGCGCTTTTGTACCTTTTAAAAATAGTTTTATCGATTGCCAACCTCTAACAACTAGTTATTTTTAATAAATAACTTTAACCACACATTACAAACAGTTTTTGACGTTTCCCAACACTTAGAATTAAATATTTTCATTTTTCTACCTTAGAAATCTATTTTTCCAATAAAAAGGATTTTTACCTTTAAAAAATAGTTTTATCGATTGCCAACCTCTAAAAACTAGTTATTTGTAATAAATAACCTTTACCCACACATCTCAAATAGTTTTTGACGCTTCCGTACACTTAAAATTAAATATTTTCATATTTCCACCCCATAAAACTATTTCGTTTTCAATAAAAAAGGATTTTTACCTTTTAAAAATAGTTTTATCGATTGCCAACCTCTAAAAACTAGTTATTTTTAATAAATAACGTTTACCCACACATTACAAAAAGTTTTTGACGATTCCATACACTTAAAATTAAATATTTTCATTTTTCCACCTCATAAAACTATTTTTTTCAATAAAAAGCGATTTTGTACCTTTTAAAATAAGTTTTATCGATTGCCAACCTCTAAAAACTAGTTATTTTTAATAAATAACGTTTACCCACACATTACAAATTGTTTTTGACGTTTCCCAACACTTAGAATTAAATATTTTCATTTTTCCACCTCAGAAATCTATTTTTTTTTCAATTATAAAGGATTTTTACCTTTTAAAAATAGTTTTATCGATTGCCAACCTCTAAAACCAGTTATTTTTAATAAATAACGTTTACCCACACATTACAAAAAGTTTTTGACGATTCCATACACTTAAAATTAAATATTTTCATTTTTCCACCTCATAAAACTATTTTTTTTCAATAAAAAGCGCTTTTGTACCTTTTAAAAATAGTTTTATCGATTGCCAACCTCTAACAACTAGTTATTTTTAATAAATAACTTTAACCACACATTACAAACAGTTTTTGACGTTTCCCAACACTTAGAATTAAATATTTTCATTTTTCTACCTTAGAAATCTATTTTTCTAATAAAAAGGATTTTTACCTTTAAAAAATAGTTTTATCGATTGCCAACCTCTAAAAACTAGTTATTTGTAATAAATAACCTTTACCCACACATCTCAAATAGTTTTTGACGCTTCCGTACACTTAAAATTAAATATTTTCATATTTCCACCCCATAAAACTATTTCGTTTTCAATAAAAAAGGATTTTTACCTTTTAAAAATAGTTTTATCGATTGCCAACCTCTAAAAACTAGTTATTTTTAATAAATAACGTTTACCCACACATAACAAAAAGTTTTTGACGATTCCATACACTTAAAATTAAATATTTTCATTTTTCCACCTCAGAAAACTATTTTTTTCAATAAAAAGCGACTTTGTACCTTTTAAAATAAGTTTTATCGATTGCCAACCTCTAAAAACTAGTTATTTTTAATAAATAACGTTTACACACACATTACAAATAGTTTTTGCCGTTTCCCAACACTTAGAATTAAATATTTTCATTTTTCCACCTCAGAAATCTATTTTTTTTTCATTAAGAAAGGATTTTTACCATTTAAAAATAGTTTTATCGATTGCCAACCTCTAAAAACTAGTTATTTGTAATAAATAACGTTTACCCACACACTACAAATAGTTTTTGACGCTTCCCCACACTTAAAATTAAATATTTTCATATTTCCACCCCATAAAACTATTTTGTTTTCAGTAAAAAGGGATTTTTACCTTTTAAAAATAGTTTTATCGATTGCCAACCTCTAAAAACTAGTTTTTTTTTAATAAATAACGTATACCCACACATTACAAAAAGTTTTTGAAGATTCCATAAACTTAGAATTAAATATTTTCATTTTTCCACCTTAGAAATCTATTTTTCCAATAAAAAAGGATTTTTACCTTTAAAAAATAGTTTTATCGATTGCCAACCTCTAAAAACTAGTTATTTGTAATAAATAACCTTTACCCACACATTACAAATAGTTTTTGACGCTTCCCTACACTTAAAATTAAATATTTTCATATTTCCACCCCATAAAACTATTTTGTTTTCAATAAAAAGGGATTTTTACCTTTTAAAAATAGTTTTATCGATTGCCAACCTCTAAAAACTAGTTTTTTTTTAATAAATAACGTTTACCCACACATTACAAAAAGTTTTTGACGATTCCATACACTTAAAATTAAATATTTTCATTTTTCCACCTCATAAAACTATTTTTTTCAATAAAAAGCGATTTTGTACCTTTTAAAATAAGTTTTATCGATTGCCAACCTCTAAAAACTAGTTATTTTTAATAAATAACGTTTACCCACACATTACAAATTGTTTTTGACGTTTCCCAACACTTAGAATTAAATATTTTCATTTTTCCACCTCAGAAATCTATTTTTTTTTCAATTATAAAGGATTTTTACCTTTTAAAAATAGTTTTATCCCTTGCCAACCTCTAAAACCAGTTATTTTTAATAAATAACGTTAGCACACACATTACAAATAGTTTTTGACGCTTCCCTACACTTAACATTAAATATTTTCATTTTTCCACATCATAAAACTATTTTTTTTCAATAAAAAGCGATTTTGTACCTTTTAAAAATAGTTTTATCGATTGCCAACCTCTAAAAACTAGTTATTTTTAATAAATAACGTTTACCCACACATTACAAATAGTTTTTGACGTTTCCCAACACTTAGAATTAAATATTTTCATTTTTCCACCTCAGAAATCTATTTTTTTCAATAAAAAGGATTTTTACCTTTAAAAATAGTTTTATCGATTGCCAACCTCTAAAAACTAGTTATTTTTAATAAATAACGTTTACCCACACATTACAAATAGTTTTTGACGCTTCCCTACACTTAAAATTAAATATTTTCATATTTCCACCCCATAAAACTATTTTGTTTTCAAGTAAAAAGGGATTTTTACCTTTTAAAAATAGTTTTATCGATTGCCAACCTCTAAAAACTAGTTATTTTTTAATAAATAACGTATACCCACACATTACAAAAAGTTTTTGAAGATTCCATAAACTTAGAATTAAATATTTTCATTTTTCCACCTTAGAAATCTATTTTTTCCAATAAAAAAGGATTTTTACCTTTAAAAAATAGTTTTATCGATTGCCAACCTCTAAAAACTAGTTATTTGTAATAAATAACCTTTACCCACACATTACAAATAGTTTTTGACGCTTCCCTACACTTAAAATTAAATATTTTCATATTTCCACCCCATAAAACTATTTTGTTTTCAATAAAAAAGGATTTTTACCTTTTAAAAATAGTTTTATCGATTGCCAACCTCTAAAAACTAGTTTTTTTTTAATAAATAACGTTTACCCACACATTACAAAAAGTTTTTGACGATTCCATACACTTAAAATTAAATATTTTCATTTTTCCACCTCATAAAACTATTTTTTTCAATAAAAAGCGATTTTGTACCTTTTAAAATAGTTTTATCGATTGCCAACCTCTAAAAACTAGTTATTTTTAATAAATAACGTTTACCCACACATTACAAATAGTTTTTGACGTTTCCCATACACTTAGAATTAAATATTTTCATTTTTCCACCTCAGAAATCTATTTTTTTTCAATAAAAAGGATTTTTACCTTTTAAAAATAGTTTTATCGATTGCCAACCTCTAAAACCAGTTATTTTTAATAAATAACGTTTACCCACACATTACAAATAGTTTTTGACGCTTCCCTACACTTAACATTAAATATTTTCATTTTTCCACATCATAAAACTATTTTTTTCAATAAAAAGCGATTTTGTACCTTTTAAAAATAGTTTTATCGATTGCCAACCTCTAAAAACTAGTTATTTTTAATAAATAACGTTTAACCACACATTACAAACAGTTTTTGACGTTTCCCAACACTTAGAATTAAATATTTTCATTTTTCCACCTTAGAAATCTATTTTTTCAATAAAAAAGGATTTTTACCTTTAAAAAATAGTTTTATCGATTGCCAACCTCTAAAAACTAGTTATTTGTAATAAATAACCTTTACCCACACATTACAAATAGTTTTTGACGCTTCCCTACACTTAAAATTAAATATTTTCATATTTCCACCCCATAAAACTATTTTGTTTTCAATAAAAAAGGATTTTTACCTTTTAAAAATAGTTTTATCGATTGCCAACCTCTAAAAACTAGTTATTTTTAATAAAAACCGTTGACCCACACATTACAAATAGTTTTTGACGATTCCATACACTTAAAATTAAATATTTTCATTTTTCCACCTCAGAAAACTATTTTTTTCAATAAAAAGCGATTTTGTACCTTTTAAAATAAGTTTTATCGATTGCCAACCTCTAAAAACTAGTTCTTTGTAATAAATAACCTTAACCCAAACATTACAAATAGTTTTTGACGCTTCCCTACACTTAAAATTAAATATTTATCATATTTCCACCTCCATAAAACTATTTTGTTTTCAATAAAAAGGATTTTTACCTTTTAAAAATAGTTTTATCGATTGCCAACCTCTAAAAACTAGTTATTTTTAATAAATAACGTTTACCCACACATTACAAATAGTTTTTGACTGATTCCATACACTTAAAATTAAATATTTTCATTTTTCCACCTCATAAAACTATTTTTTTTCAATAAAAAGCGATTTTGTACCTTTTAAAAATAGTTTTATCGATTGCCAACCTCTAAAAACTAGTTATTTTTAATAAATAACTTTAACCACACATTACAAACAGTTTTTGACGTTTCCCAACACTTAGAATTAAATATTTTCATTTTTCCACCTCAGAAATCTATTTTTCCAATAAAAAGGATTTTTACCTTTAAAAAATAGTTTTATCGATTGCCAACCTCTAAAAACTAGTTATTTGTAATAAATAACCTTTACCCACACATTACAAATAGTTTTTGACGCTTCCCTACACTTAAAATTAAATATTTTCATATTTCCACCCCATAAAACTATTTTGTTTTCAATAAAAAAGGATTTTTACCTTTTAAAAATAGTTTTATCGATTGCCAACCTCTAAAAACTAGTTATTTTTAATAAATAACGTTTACCCACACATTACAAAAAGTTTTTGACGATTCCATACACTTAAAATTAAATATTTTCATTTTTCCACCTCAGAAATCTATTTTTTCAATAAAAAAGCGATTTTGTACCTTTAAAAATAGTTTTATCGATTGCCAACCTCTAAAAACTAGTTATTTGTAATAAATAACCGTTTACCCACACATTACAAATAGTTTTTGACGCTTCCCTACACTTAAAATTAAATATTTTCATATTTTCCACCTCATAAAACTATTTTGTTTTCAATAAAAAAGGATTTTTACCTTTTAAAAATAGTTTTATCGATTGCCAACCTCTAAAAACTAGTTATTTTTAATAAATAACCGTTTACCCACACATTACAAATAGTTTTTGACGATTCCATACACTTAAAATTAAATATTTTCATTTTTCCACCTCATAAAACTATTTTTTTCAATAAAAAGCGATTTTGTACCTTTTAAAAATAGTTTTATCGATTGCCAACCTCTAAAAACTAGTTATTTTTAATAAATAACGTTAACCCACACATTACAAATAGTTTTTGACGCTTCCCTACACTTAAAATTAAATATTTTCATTTTTCCACCTCATAAAACTATTTTTTTTCAATAAAAAAGGATTTTTACCTTTTAAAAATAGTTTTATCGATTGCCAACCTCTAAAAACTAGTTATTTTTAATAAATAACGTTTACCCACACATTACAAATAGTTTTTGACGATTCCATACACTTAAAATTAAATATTTTCATTTTTCCACCTCATAAAACTATTTTTTTCAATAAAAAGCGATTTTGTACCTTTTAAAAATAGTTTTATCGATTGCCAACCTCTAAAAACTAGTTATTTTTAATAAATAACTTTAACCACACATTACAAACAGTTTTTGACGTTTCCCAACACTTAGAATTAAATATTTTCATTTTTCCACCTTAGAAATCTATTTTTCCAATAAAAAGGATTTTTACCTTTAAAAAATAGTTTTATCGATTGCCAACCTCTAAAAACTAGTTATTTGTAATAAATAACCTTTACCCACACATTTACAAATAGTTTTTGACGCTTCCCTACACTTAAAATTAAATATTTTCATATTTCCACGCCATAAAACTATTTCGTTTTCAATAAAAAAGGATTTTTACCTTTTAAAAATAGTTTTATCGATTGCCAACCTCTAAAAACTAGTTATTTTTAATAAATAACGTTTACCCACACATAACAAAAAGTTTTTGACGATTCCATACACTTAAAATTAAATATTTTCATTTTTCCACCTCAGAAAACTATTTTTTTCAATAAAAAGCGACTTTGTACCTTTTAAAATAAGTTTTATCGATTGCCAACCTCTAAAAACTAGTTATTTTTAATAAATAACGTTTACCCACACATTACAAATAGTTTTTGACGTTTCCCAACACTTAGAATTAAATATTTTCATTTTTCCACCTCAGAAATCTATTTTTTTCAATAAGAAAGGATTTTTACCTTTTAAAAATAGTTTTATCGATTGCCAACCTCTAAAAACTAGTTATTTTTAATAAATAACATTTACCCACACATTACAAATAGTTTTTGACGCTTCCCTACACTTAAAATTAAATATTTTCATATTTTCCACCTCATAAAACTATTTTGTTTTCAATAAAAAGGATTTTTACCTTTTAAAAATAGTTTTATCGATTGCCAACCTCTAAAAACTAGTTATTTTTAATAAATAACGTTTACCCACACATTACAAATAGTTTTTGACGATTCCCATACACTTAGAATTAAATATTTTCATTTTTCCACCTCAGAAATCTATTTTTTTCAATAAAAAAGGATTTTTACCTTTTAAAAAATAGTTTTATCGATTGCCAACCTCTAAAAACTAGTTATTTGTAATAAATAACCTTTACCCACACATTACAAATAGTTTTTGACGCTTCCCTACACTTAAAATTAAATATTTTCATATTTCCACCTCATAAAACTATTTTGTTTTCAATAAAAAAGGATTTTTACCTTTTAAAAATAGTTTTATCGATTGCCAACCTCTAAAAACTAGTTATTTTTAATAAATAACGTTTACCCACACATTACAAATAGTTTTTGACGCTTCCCTACACTTAACATTAAATATTTTCATTTTTCCACCTCATAAAACTATTTTTTCAATAAAAAGCGATTTGTACCTTTTAAAAATAGTTTTATCGATTGCCAACCTCTAAAAACTAGTTATTTTTAATAAATAACGTTTACCCACACATTACAAATAGTTTTTGACGTTTCCCTACACTTAAATTAAATATTTTCATATTTCCACCTCATAAAACTATTTTTTTTCAATAAAAAAGGATTTTTACCTTTTAAAAATAGTTTTATCGATTGCCAACCTCTAAAAACTAGTTATTTTTAATAAATAACGTTTACCCACACATTACAAATAGTTTTTGACGATTCCATACACTTAAAATTAAATATTTTCATTTTTCCACCTCATAAAACTATTTTTTTTCAATAAAAAGCGATTTTGTACCTTTTAAAAATAGTTTTATCGATTGCCAACCTCTAAAAACTAGTTATTTTTAATAAATAACGTTTACCCACACATTACAAATAGTTTTTGACGCTTCCCTACACTTAGAATTAAATATTTTCATTTTTCCACCTCAGAAAATCTATTTTTTTTCAATAAAAAGGATTTTTACCTTTTAAAAATAGTTTTATCGATTGCCAACCTCTAAAACTAGTTATTTTTAATAAATAACGTTTACCCACACATTACAAATAGTTTTTGACGCTTCCCTACACTTAAAATTAAATATTTTCATTTTTCCACCTCATAAAACTATTTTTTTTCAATAAAAAGCGATTTTGTACCTTTTAAAAATAGTTTTATCGATTGCCAACCTCTAAAAACTAGTTATTTTTAATAAATAACGTTTACCCACACATTACAAATAGTTTTTGACGTTTCCCAACACTTAAAATTAAATATTTTCATTTTTCCACCTCATAAAATCTATTTTTTTCAATAAAAAAGGATTTTTACCTTTTAAAAATAGTTTTATCGATTGCCAACCTCTAAAAACTAGTTATTTGTAATAAATAACCGTTTACCCACACATTACAAATAGTTTTTGACGCTTCCCTACACTTAAAATTAAATATTTTCATATTTCCACCCATAAAACTATTTTGTTTTCAATAAAAAGGATTTTTACCTTTTAAAAATAGTTTTATCGATTGCCAACCTCTAAAAACTAGTTATTTTTAATAAATAACGTTTACCCACACATTACAAAATAGTTTTTGACGATTCCATACACTTAAAATTAAATATTTTCATTTTTCCACCTCATAAAACTATTTTTTTTCAATAAAAATGGATTTGTACCTTTTAAAAATAGTTTTATCGATTGCCAACCTCTAAAAACTAGTTATTTTTAATAAATAACGTTTACCCACACATTACAAATAGTTTTTGACGTTTCCCTAACACTTAGAATTAAATATTTTCATTTTTCCACCTCAGAAATCTATTTTTTTCAATAAAAAAGGATTTTTACCTTTTAAAAATAGTTTTATCGATTGCCAACCTCTAAAAACTAGTTATTTTTAATAAATAACGTTTACCCACACATTACAAATAGTTTTTGACGCTTCCCTACACTTAAAATTAAATATTTTCATTTTTCCACCTCATAAAACTATTTTTTTTCAATAAAAAACGATTTTTACCTTTTAAAAATAGTTTTATCGATTGCCAACCTCTAAAAACTAGTTATTTTTAATAAATAACGTTTACCCACACATTACAAATAGTTTTTGACGTTTCCCTACACTTAGAATTAAATATTTTCATTTTTCCACCTCATAAAACTATTTTTTTCAATAAAAAAGGATTTTTACCTTTTAAAAATAGTTTTATCGATTGCCAACCTCTAAAAACTAGTTATTTGTAATAAATAACGTTTACCCACACATTACAAATAGTTTTTGACGCTTCCCTACACTTAAAATTAAATATTTTCATTTTTCCACCTCATAAAACTATTTTTTTTCAATAAAAAAGGATTTTTACCTTTTAAAAATAGTTTTATCGATTGCCAACCTCTAAAAACTAGTTATTTTTAATAAATAACGTTTACCCACACATTACAAATAGTTTTTGACGATTCCATACACTTAAAATTAAATATTTTCATTTTTCCACCTCATAAAACTATTTTTTTCAATAAAAAGCGATTTTGTACCTTTTAAAAATAGTTTTATCGATTGCCAACCTCTAAAAACTAGTTATTTTTAATAAATAACGTTTACCCACACATTACAAATAGTTTTTGACGTTTCCCAACACTTAGAATTAAATATTTTCATTTTTCCACCTCATAAAATCTATTTTTTTTCAATAAAAAAGGATTTTTACCTTTTAAAAATAGTTTTATCGATTGCCAACCTCTAAAAACTAGTTATTTTTAATAAATAACGTTTACCCACACATTACAAATAGTTTTTGACGCTTCCCTACACTTAAAATTAAATATTTTCATTTTTCCACCTCATAAAACTATTTTTTTTCAATAAAAAGCGATTTTGTACCTTTTAAAAATAGTTTTATCGATTGCCAACCTCTAAAAACTAGTTATTTTTAATAAATAACGTTTACCCACACATTACAAATAGTTTTTGACGTTTCCCAACACTTAGAATTAAATATTTTCATTTTTCCACCTCATAAATCTATTTTTTTCAATAAAAAAGGATTTTGTACCTTTAAAAATAGTTTTATCGATTGCCAACCTCTAAAAACTAGTTATTTTTAATAAATAACGTTTACCCACACATTACAAATAGTTTTTGACGCTTCCCTACACTTAAAATTAAATATTTTCATATTTCCACCCATAAACTATTTCGTTTTCAATAAAAAGGATTTTTACCTTTTAAAAATAGTTTTATCGATTGCCAACCTCTAAAAACTAGTTATTTTTAATAAATAACGTTTACCCACACATTACAAAAAGTTTTTGACGATTCCATACACTTAAAATTAAATATTTTCATTTTTCCACCTCAGAAAACTATTTTTTTCAATAAAAAGCGACTTTTGTACCTTTTAAAAATAAGTTTTATCGATTGCCAACCTCTAAAAACTAGTTATTTTTAATAAATAACGTTTACCCACACATTACAAATAGTTTTTGACGTTTCCCAACACTTAGAATTAAATATTTTCATTTTTCCACCTCAGAAATCTATTTTTTTTTCAATAAGAAAGGATTTTTACCTTTTAAAAATAGTTTTATCGATTGCCAACCTCTAAAAACTAGTTATTTTTAATAAATAACGTTTACCCACACATTACAAATAGTTTTTGACGCTTCCCCTACACTTAAAATTAAATATTTTCATTTTTCCACCTCATAAAACTATTTTTTTTCAATAACGATTTTTACCTTTTAAAAATAGTTTTATCGATTGCCAACCTCTAAAAACTAGTTATTTTTAATAAATAACGTTTACCCACACATTACAAAAAGTTTTTGACGATTCCATACACTTAGAATTAAATATTTTCATTTTTCCACCTTAGAAATCTATTTTTTCAATAAAAAAGGATTTTTACCTTTAAAAAATAGTTTTATCGATTGCCAACCTCTAAAAACTAGTTATTTGTAATAAATAACCTTTACCCACACATTACAAATAGTTTTTGACGCTTCCCTACACTTAAAATTAAATATTTTCATATTTCCACCCCATAAAACTATTTTGTTTTCAATAAAAAGGGATTTTTACCTTTTAAAAATAGTTTTATCGATTGCCAACCTCTAAAAACTAGTTATTTTTAATAAATAACGTTTACCCACACATTACAAAAAGTTTTTGACGATTCCATACACTTAAAATTAAATATTTTCATTTTTCCACCTCATAAAACTATTTTTTTCAATAAAAAGCGATTTTGTACCTTTTAAAATAAGTTTTATCGATTGCCAACCTCTAAAAACTAGTTATTTTTAATAAATAACGTTTACCCACACATTACAAATAGTTTTTGACGTTTCCCAACACTTAGAATTAAATATTTTCATTTTTCCACCTCAGAAATCTATTTTTTTTCAATATAAAGGATTTTTACCTTTTAAAAATAGTTTTATCGATTGCCAACCTCTAAAACCAGTTATTTTTAATAAATAACGTTTAGCACACACATTACAAATAGTTTTTGACGCTTCCCTACACTTAACATTAAATATTTTCATTTTTCCACATCATAAAACTATTTTTTTTCAATAAAAAGCGATTTTGTACCTTTTAAAAATAGTTTTATCGATTGCCAACCTCTAAAAACTAGTTATTTTTAATAAATAACGTTTACCCACACATTACAAATAGTTTTTGACGTTTCCCAACACTTAGAATTAAATATTTTCATTTTTCCACCTCAGAAATCTATTTTTTTCAATAAAAAGGATTTTTACCTTTTAAAAATAGTTTTATCGATTGCCAACCTCTAAAACTAGTTATTTTTAATAAATAACGTTTACCCACACATTACAAATAGTTTTTGACGCTTCCCTACACTTAACATTAAATATTTTCATTTTTCCACATCATAAAACTATTTTTTTCAATAAAAAGCGATTTGTACCTTTTAAAAATAGTTTTATCGATTGCCAACCTCTAAAAACTAGTTATTTTTAATAAATAACGTTTACCCACACATTACAAATAGTTTTTGACGTTTCCCAACACTTAGAATTAAATATTTTCATTTTTCCACCTCAGAAATCTATTTTTTTCAATAAAAAAGGATTTTTACCTTTAAAAATAGTTTTATCGATTGCCAACCTCTAAAAACTAGTTATTTTTAATAAATAACGTTTACCCACACATTACAAATAGTTTTTGACGCTTCCCTACACTTAAAATTAAATATTTTCATATTTCCACCCCATAAAACTATTTTGTTTTCAATAAAAAGGATTTTTACCTTTTAAAAATAGTTTTATCGATTGCCAACCTCTAAAAACTAGTTATTTTTAATAAATAACGTTTACCCACACATTACAAAAAGTTTTTGACGATTCCATACACTTAGAATTAAATATTTTCATTTTTCCACCTCAGAAATCTATTTTTTCAATAAAAAAGGATTTTTACCTTTAAAAAATAGTTTTATCGATTGCCAACCTCTAAAAACTAGTTATTTGTAATAAATAACCTTTACCCACACATTACAAATAGTTTTTGACGCTTCCCTACACTTAAAATTAAATATTTTCATATTTCCACCTCATAAAACTATTTTGTTTTCAATAAAAAACGATTTTTACCTTTTAAAAATAGTTTTATCGATTGCCAACCTCTAAAAACTAGTTATTTTTAATAAATAACGTTTACCCACACATTACAAAAAGTTTTTGACGATTCCATACACTTAAAATTAAATATTTTCATTTTTCCACCTCAGAAATCTATTTTTTCAATAAAAAAGGATTTTTACCTTTAAAAAATAGTTTTATCGATTGCCAACCTCTAAAAACTAGTTATTTGTAATAAATAACCTTTACCCACACATTACAAATAGTTTTTGACGCTTCCCTACACTTAAAATTAAATATTTTCATATTTCCACCCCATAAAACTATTTCGTTTTCAATAAAAAAGGATTTTTACCTTTTAAAAATAGTTTTATCGATTGCCAACCTCTAAAAACTAGTTATTTTTAATAAATAACGTTTACCCACACATTACAAATAGTTTTTGACGATTCCATACACTTAAAATTAAATATTTTCATTTTTCCACCTCAGAAAACTATTTTTTTCAATAAAAAGCGATTTTGTACCTTTTAAAATAAGTTTTATCGATTGCCAACCTCTAAAAACTAGTTCTTTGTAATAAATAACCTTAACCCAAACATTACAAATAGTTTTTGACGCTTCCCTACACTTAAAATTAAATATTTATATATTTCCACTCCATAAAACTATTTTGTTTTCAATAAAAAAGGATTTTTACCTTTTAAAAATAGTTTTATCGATTGCCAACCTCTAAAAACTAGTTTTTTTTAATAAATAACGTTTACCCACACATTACAAAAAGTTTTTGATGATTCCATACACTTAAAATTAAATATTTTCATTTTTCCACCTCATAAAACTATTTTTTTCAATAAAAAGCGCTTTTGTACCTTTTAAAAATAGTTTTATCGATTGCCAACCTCTAACAACTAGTTATTTTTAATAAATAACTTTAACCACACATTACAAACAGTTTTTGACGTTTCCCAACACTTAGAATTAAATATTTTCATTTTTCTACCTTAGAAATCTATTTTTCCAATAAAAAGGATTTTTACCTTTAAAAAATAGTTTTATCGATTGCCAACCTCTAAAAACTAGTTATTTGTAATAAATAACCTTTACCCACACATTTCAAATAGTTTTTGACGCTTCCGTACACTTAAAATTAAATATTTTCATATTTCCACACCATAAAACTATTTCGTTTTCAATAAAAAAGGATTTTTACCTTTTAAAAATAGTTTTATCGATTGCCAACCTCTAAAAACTAGTTATTTTTAATAAATAACGTTTACCCACACATAACAAAAAGTTTTTGACGATTCCATACACTTAAAATTAAATATTTTCATTTTTCCACCTCAGAAAACTATTTTTTTCAATAAAAAGCGACTTTGTACCTTTTAAAATAAGTTTTATCGATTGCCAACCTCTAAAAACTAGTTATTTTTAATAAATAACGTTTACACACACATTACAAATAGTTTTTGACGTTTCCCAACACTTAGAATTAAATATTTTCATTTTTCCACCTCAGAAATCTATTTTTTTTTCATTAAGAAAGGATTTTTACCATTTAAAAATAGTTTTATCGATTGCCAACCTCTAAAAACTAGTTATTTGTAATAAATAACCTTTACCCACACACTACAAATAGTTTTTGACGCTTCCCCACACTTAAAATTAAATATTTTCATATTTCCACCCCATAAAACTATTTTGTTTTCAGTAAAAAGGGATTTTTACCTTTTAAAAATAGTTTTATCGATTGCCAACCTCTAAAAACTAGTTTTTTTTTAATAAATAACGTATACCCACACATTACAAAAAGTTTTTGAAGATTCCATACACTTAGAATTAAATATTTTCATTTTTCCACCTTAGAAATCTATTTTTCCAATAAAAAAGGATTTTTACCTTTAAAAAATAGTTTTATCGATTGCCAACCTCTAAAAACTAGTTATTTGTAATAAATAACCTTTACCCACACATTACAAATAGTTTTTGACGCTTCCCTACACTTAAAATTAAATATTTTCATATTGCCACCCCATAAAACTATTTTGTTTTCAATAAAAAACGATTTTTACCTTTTAAAAATAGTTTTATCGATTGCCAACCTCTAAAAACTAGTTTTTTTTTAATAAATAACGTATACCCACACATTACAAAAAGTTTTTGAAGATTCCATACACTTAGAATTAAATATTTTCATTTTTCCACCTTAGAAATCTATTTTTCCAATAAAAAAGGATTTTTACCTTTAAAAAATAGTTTTATCGATTGCCAACCTCTAAAAACTAGTTATTTGTAATAAATAACCTTTACCCACACATTACAAATAGTTTTTGACGCTTCCCTACACTTAAAATTAAATATTTTCATATTTCCACCCCATAAAACTATTTCGTTTTCAATAAAAAAGGATTTTTACCTTTTAAAAATAGTTTTATCGATTGCCAACCTCTAAAAACTAGTTCTTTGTAATAAATAACCTTTACCCACACATTACAAATAATTTTTGACGCTTCCCTACACTTAAAATTAAATATTTATATATTTCCACTCCATAAAACTATTTTGTTTTCAATAAAAAAGGATTTTTACCTTTTAAAAATAGTTTTATCGATTGCCAACCTCTAAAAACTAGTTTTTTTTAAATAAATAACGTTGACCCACACATTACAAATAGTTTTTGACGATTCCATACACTTAAAATTAAATATTTTCATTTTTCCACCTCAGAAAACTATTTTTTTCAATAAAAAGCGATTTTGTACCTTTTAAAATAAGTTTTATCGATTGCCAACCTCTAAAAACTAGTTCTTTGTAATAAATAACCTTTACCCACACATTACAAATAATTTTTGACGCTTCCCTACACTTAAAATTAAATATTTATATATTTCCACTCCATAAAACTATTTTGTTTTCAATAAAAAAGGATTTTTACCTTTTAAAAATAGTTTTATCGATTGCCAACCTCTAAAAACTAGTTTTTTTTTAATAAATAACGTTTACCCACCCATTACAAAAAGTTTTTGATGATTCCATACACTTAAAATTAAATATTTTCATTTTTCCACCTCATAAAACTATTTTTTTTCAATAAAAAGCGATTTTGTACCTTTTAAAATAAGTTTTATCGATTGCCAACCTCTAAAAACTAGTTATTTTTAATAAATAACGTTTACCCACACATAACAAATAGTTTTTGACGTTTCCCAACACTTAGAATTAAATATTTTCATTTTTCCACCTCAGAAATCTATTTATTTTTCAATAAGAAAGGATTTTTACCTTTTAAAAATAGTTTTATCGATTGCCAACCTCTAAAACCAGTTATTTTTAATAAATAACGTTTACACACACATTACAAATAGTTTTTGACGCTTCCCTACACTTAACATTAAATATTTTCATTTTTCCACATCATAAAACTATTTTTTTTCAATAAAAAGCGATTTTTACCTTTAAAAAATAGTTTTATCGATTGCCAACCTCTAAAAACTAGTTATTTGTAATAAATAACCTTTACCCACACATTTCAAATAGTTTTTGACGCTTCCGTACACTTAAAATTAAATATTTTCATATTTCCACACAATAAAACTATTTCGTTTTCAATAAAAAAGGATTTTTACCTTTTAAAAATAGTTTTATCGATTGCCAACCTCTAAAAACTAGTTATTTTTAATAAATAACGTTTACCCACACATAACAAAAAGTTTTTGACGATTCCATACACTTAAAATTAAATATTTTCATTTTTCCACCTTAGAAATCTATTTTTCCAATAAAAAAGGATTTTTACCTTTAAAAAATAGTTTTATCGATTGCCAACCTCTAAAAACTAGTTATTTGTAATAAAAACCCTTTACCCACACATTACAAATAGTTTTTGACGCTTCCCTACACTTAAAATTAAATATTTTCATATTTCCACCCCATAAAACTATTTCGTTTTCAATAAAAAAGGATTTTTACCTTTTAAAAATAGTTTTATCGATTGCCAACCTCTAAAAACTAGTTATTTTTAATAAATAACGTTGACCCACACATTACAAATAGTTTTTGACGATTCCATACACTTAAAATTAAATATTTTCATTTTTCCACCTCAGAAAACTATTTTTTTCAATAAAAAGCGATTTTGTACCTTTTAAAATAAGTTTTATCGATTGCCAACATCTAAAAACTAGTTCTTTGTAATAAATAACCTTTACCCACACATTACAAATAATTTTTGACGCTTCCCTACACTTAAAATTAAATATTTATATATTTCCACTCCATAAAACTATTTTGTTTTCAATAAAAAAGGATTTTTACCTTTTAAAAATAGTTTTATCGATTGCCAACCTCTAAGAACTAGTTTTTTTTTAATAAATAACGTTTACCCACACATTACAAAAAGTTTTTGATGATTCCATACACTTAAAATTAAATATTTTCATTTTTCCACCTCATAAAACTATTTTTTTCAATAAAAAGCGATTTTGTACCTTTTAAAATAAGTTTTATCGATTGCCAACCTCTAAAAACTAGTTATTTTTAATAAATAACGTTTACCCACACATAACAAATAGTTTTTGACGTTTCCCAACACTTAGAATTAAATATTTTCATTTTTCCACCTCAGAAATCTATTTATTTTTCAATAAGAAAGGATTTTTACCTTTTAAAAATAGTTTTATCGATTGCCAACCTCTAAAACCAGTTATTTTTAATAAATAACGTTTACACACACATTACAAATAGTTTTTGACGCTTCCCTACACTTAACATTAAATATTTTCATTTTTCCACATCATAAAACTATTTTTTTTCAATAAAAAGCGATTTTTACCTTTAAAAAATAGTTTTATCGATTGCCAACCTCTAAAAACTAGTTATTTGTAATAAATAACCTTTACCCACACATTTCAAATAGTTTTTGACGCTTCCGTACACTTAAAATTAAATATTTTCATATTTCCACACAATAAAACTATTTCGTTTTCAATAAAAAAGGATTTTTACCTTTTAAAAATAGTTTTATCGATTGCCAACCTCTAAAAACTAGTTATTTTTAATAAATAACGTTTACCCACACATAACAAAAAGTTTTTGACGATTCCATACACTTAAAATTAAATATTTTCATTTTTCCACCTCAGAAAACTATTTTTTTCAATAAAAAGCGACTTTGTACCTTTTAAAATAAGTTTTATCGATTGCCAACCTCTAAAATCTAGTTATTTTTAATAAATAACGTTTACACACACATTACAAATAGTTTTTGACGTTTCCCAACACTTAGAATTAAATATTTTCATTTTTCCACCTCAGAAATCTATTTTTTTTTTCATTAAGAAAGGATTTTTACCATTTAAAAATAGTTTTATCGATTGCCAACCTCTAAAGCCAGTTATTTTTAATAAATAACGTTTACCCACACATTACAAAGAGTTTTTGACGCTTCCCTACACTTAACATTAAATATTTTCATTTTTCCACATCATAAAACTATTTTTTTACAATAAAAAGCGATTTTGTATCTTTTAAAAATAGTTTCATCGATTGCCAACCTCTAACAACTAGTTATTTTTAATAAATAACTTTAACCACACATTACAAACAGTTTTTGACGTTTCCCAACACTTAGAATTAAATATTTTCATTTTTCCACCTTAGAAATCTATTTTTCCAATAAAAAAGGATTTTTACCTTTAAAAAATAGTTTTATCGATTGCCAACCCCTTAAAACTAGTTATTTGTAATAAATAACCTTTACCCACACATTACAAATAGTTTTTGACGTTTCCCTACACCTAAAATTATATATTTTCATATTTCCACCCCATAAAACGATTTTGTTTTCAATAAAAAAGGATTTTTACCTTTTAAAAATAGTTTTATCGATTGCCAACCTCTAAAAACTAGTTTTTTTTAATAAATAACGTTTACCCACACATTACAAAAAGTTTTTGATGATTCCATACACTTAAAATTAAATATTTTCATTTTGCCTCCTCATAAAACTATTTTTTTCAATAAAAAGCGATTTTGTACCTTTTAAAATAAGTTTTATCGATTGCCAACCTCTAAAAACTAGTTATTTTTAATAAATAACGTTTACCCACACATAACAAATAGTTTTTGACGTTTCCCAACACTTAGAATTAAATATTTTCATTTTTCCACCTCAGAAATCTATTTATTTTTCAATAAGAAAGGATTTTTACCTTTTCAAAATAGTTTTATCGATTGCCAACCTCTAAAACCAGTTATTTTTAATAAATAACGTTTACACACACATTACAAATAGTTTTTGACGCTTCCCTACACTTAACATTAAATATTTTCATTTTTCCACATCATAAAACTATTTTTTTTCAATAAAAAGCGATTTTGTACCTTTTAAAAATAGTTTTATCGATTGCCAACCTCTAACAACTAGTTATTTGTAATAAATAACCTTTACCCACACATTACAAACAGTTTTTGACGTTTCCCAACACTTAGAATTAAATATTTTCATTTTTCCACCTTAGAAATCTATTTTTCCAATAAAAAAGGATTTTTACCTTTAAAAAATAGTTTTATCGATTGCCAACCTCTAAAAACTAGTTATTTGTAATAAATAACCTTTACCCACACATTTCAAATAGTTTTTGACGCTTCCGTACACTTAAAATTAAATATTTTCATATTTCCACCCCATAAAACTATTTCGTTTTCAATAAAACAGGATTTTTACCTTTTAAAAATAGTTTTATCGATTGCCAACCTCTAAAAACTAGTTATTTTTAATAAATAACGTTTACCCACACATAACAAAAAGTTTTTGACGATTCCATACACTTAAAATTAAATATTTTCATTTTTCCACCTCAGAAAACTATTTTTTTCAATAAAAAGCGACTTTGTACCTTTTAAAATAAGTTTTATCGATTGCCAACCTCTGAAAACTAGTTATTTTTAATAAATAACGTTTACACACACATTACAAATAGTTTTTGACGTTTCCCAACACTTAGAATTAAATATTTTAATTTTTCCACCTCAGAAATCTATTTTTTTTCATTAAGAAAGGATTTTTACCATTTAAAAGTAGTTTTATCGATTGCCAACCTCTAAAGCCAGTTATTTTTAATAAATAACGTTTACCCACACATTACAAATAGTTTTTGACGCTTCCCTACACTTAACATTAAATATTTTCATATTTCCACCCCATAAAACTAATTTGTTTTCAATAAAAAAGGATTTTTACCTTTTAAAAATTGCTTTATCGATTGCCAACCTCTAAAAACTAGTTATTTTTAATAAATAACGTTTACCCACACATTACAAATAGTTTTTGACTCTTCACTACACTTAAAATTAAATATTTTCATTTTTCCACCGCATAAAACTATTTTTTTCCAATAAAAAACGACTTTGTACCTTTTCAAAATAGTTTTATCGATTGCCAACCTCTAAAACCAGTTATTTTAAATAAATAACGTTTACACACACATTACAAATAGTTTTTGACGCTTCCCTACACTTAACATTAAATATTTTCATTTTTCCACATCATAAAACTATTTTTTTTCAATAAAAAGCGATTTTGTACCTTTTAAAAATAGTTTTATCGATTGCCAACCTCTAACAACTAGTTATTTTTAATAAATAACTTTAACCACACATTACAAACAGTTTTTGACGTTTCCCAACACTTAGAATTAAATATTTTCATTTTTCCACCTTAGAAATCTATTTTTCCAATAAAAAAGGATTTTTACCTTTAAAAAATAGTTTTATCGATTGCCAACCTCTAAAAACTAGTTATTTGTAATAAATAACCTTTACCCACACATTTCAAATAGTTTTTGACGCTTCCGTACACTTAAAATTAAATATTTTCATATTTCCACCCCATAAAACTATTTCGTTTTCAATAAAAAAGGATTTTTACCTTTTAAAAATAGTTTTATCGATTGCCAACCTCTAAAAACTAGTTATTTTTAATAAATAACGTTTACCCACACATAACAAAAAGTTTTTGACGATTCCATACACTTAAAATTAAATATTTTCATTTTTCCACCTCAGAAAACTATTTTTTTCAATAAAAAGCGACTTTGTACCTTTTAAAATAAGTTTTATCGATTGCCAACCTCTGAAAACTAGTTATTTTTAATAAATAACCATTACACACACATTACAAATAGTTTTTGACGTTTCCCAACACTTAGAATTAAATATTTTCATTTTTCCACCTCAGAAATCTATTTTTTTTCATTAAGAAAGGATTTTTACCATTTAAAAATAGTTTTATCGATTGCCAACCTCTAAAGCCAGTTATTTTTAATAAATAACGTTTACCCACACATTACAAATAGTTTTTGACGTTTCCCTACACCTAAAATTAAATATTTTCATATTTCCACCCCATAAAACTAATTTGTTTTCAATAAAAAAGGATTTTTACCTTTTAAAAATTGCTTTATCGATTGCCAACCTCTAAAAACTAGTTATTTTTAATAAATAACGTTTACCCACACATAATAAAAAGTTTCTGACGATTCCATACACTTAAAATTAAATATTCTCATTATTCCACTTCATAAAACTATTTCTTTCAATAAAAAGCGATTTTGTACCTTTTAAAATAAGTTTTATCGATTGCCAACCTCAAAAAACTAGTTATTTTTAATAAATAACGTTTACCCACACATTACAAATAGTTTCTGACGCTTCCCTACACTTAACATTAAATATTTTCATTTTTCCACCCCATAAAACTATTTCGTTTTCAATATAAAGGATTTTTACCTTTTAAAAATAGTTTTATCGATTGCCAACCTCTAAAAACTAGTTATTTTTAATAAATAACGTTTAACCACACATTACAAACAGTTTTTGACGTTTCCCAACACTTAGAATTAAATATTTTCATTTTTCCACCTTAGAAATCTATTTTTAAAAAAAAAAAGGATTTTTACCTTTAAAAAATAGTTTTATCGATTGCCAACCTCTTAAAACTAGTTATTTGTAATAAATAACCTTTACCCACATCTTACAAATAGTTTTTGACGCTTCCCCACTCTTAAAATTAAATATTTTCATTTTTCCACCTTAGAAATCTATTTTTCCAATAAAAAAGGATTTTTACCTTTAAAAAATAGTTTTGTCGATTGCCAACCTCTAAACTCTATTTGTAATAAAAACCCTTTACCCACACATTACAAATAGGTTTTGACGCTTCCCTACACTTAAAATTAAATATTTTCATATTTCCACCCCATAAAACTATTTCGTTTTCAAGATAAAGGATTTTTACCTTTTAAAAATAGTTTTATCGATTGCCAACCTCTAAAAACTAGTTATTTTTAATAAAAACCGTTTAACCACACATTACAAACAGTTTTTGACGTTTCCCAACACTTAGAATTAAATATTTTCATTTTTCCACCCTAGAAATCTATTTTTTCAATAAAAAAGGATTTTTACCTTTTAAAAATAGTTTTATCGATTGTCAACCTCTAAAAACTAGTTATTTTTAATAAATAACGTTAACCCACACATTACAAATAGTTTTTGACGATTCCATACACTTAAAATTAAATATTTTCATTTTCCCACCTCATAAAACTATTTTTTTTCAATAAAAAGCGATTTTGTACCTTTTAAAATAAGTTTTATCGATTGCCAACCTCAAAAAACTAGTTCTTTTTAATAAATAACGTTTACCCACACATAACAAATAGTTTTTGACGCTTCCCTACACTTAAAATTAAATATTTTCATTTTTCCACCGCATAAAACTATTTTTTTCAATAAAAAACGATTTTGTACCTTTTAAAAATAGTTTTATCGATTTCCAACCCCTAAAAAATAGTTTTATCGATTGCCAACCTCTAAAAACTAATTATTTGTAATAAATAACCTTTACTCACACATTACAAATAGTTTTTGACGTTTCCCTACACCTAAAATTAAATATTTTCATATTTCCACCCCATAAAACTACTTTGTTTTCAATAAAAAAGGATTTTTACCTTTTAAAAATTGCTTTATCGATTGCCAACCTCTAAAAACTAGTTATTTTTAATAAATAACGTTTACCCACACATAATAAAAAGTTTCTGACGATTCCATACACTTAAAATTAAATATTCTCATTATTCCACTTCATAAAACTATTTCTTTCAATAAAAAGCGATTTTGTACCTTTTAAAATAAGTTTTATCGATTGCCAACCTCAAAAAACTAGTTATTTTTAATAAATAACGTTTACCCACACATTACAAATAGTTTTTGACGCTTCCATACACTTAAAATTAAATATTTTCATTTTTCCACCGCATAAAACTATTTTTTTCCAATAAAAAACGACTTTGTACCTTTTAAAAATAGTTTGATCGATTTCCAGCCCCTAAAAACAAGTTATTTTTAATAAATAACGTTTACCCACACATTACAAATGGTTTTTGACGTTTCCCAACACTTAGAATTAAATATTTTCATTTTTCCACCTCAGAAATCAATTTTTTTTTTCAATAAGAAAGGATTCTTACCTTTTAAAAACAGTTTTATCGATTGCCAACCTCTAAAAACTAGTTATTTTTAATAAATAACGTTTACCCACACATTACAAAAATTTTTTGACGATTCCATACACTTAAAATTAAATATTTGTATTTTTCCACCTTATAAAACTATTTTGTTCAATAAAAAGCGATTTTGTACCTTTTAAAATAAGTTTTATCGGATGCCAACCTCTAAAAACTAGTTATTTTTAATAAATAACGTTTACCCACACATTACAAATAGTTTTTGACGCTTCCCTACACTTTAAATTAAATATTTTCATTTTTCCACCACATAAAACTATTTTTTCAAAAAAAAAACAATTTTTTTGTACCTTTTAAAAATAGTTTTATCGATTGCCAACCTCTAAGAACTAGTTATTTTTAATAAATAACGTTTACCCACACATTATAAATAGTTTTTGACGCTTCCCTACACTTTAAATTAAATATTTTCATTTTTCCACCTCATAAAACTATTTTTTTCAATAAAAAGCGATTTTTTACTTTTTAAAAATAATTTTATCGGGTGCCAACCTCTTAAATTTAGTTATTTTTAATAAATAACGTTTACCCACACATTACAAATAGTTTTTGGTTTCCCAACACTTAGAATTAAATATTCTCATTTTTCCACCTTAGAAATTTATTTCTTTTCAATAAGAAAGGATTTTTACCTTTAAAAAATAGTTTTATCGATTGCCAACCTCTAAAAACTAGTTATTTTTAATAAATAACGTTTACCCACACATTACAAAAAGGTTTTGACGATTCCATACACTTAAAATTAAATATTTTTATTTTCCTACCTTATAAAACTATTTTTTTCAATAAAAAGCGATTTTGTACCTTTTAAAATAAGTTTTATCAATTGCCAACCTCAAAAAACTAGTTATTTTTAATAAATAACGTTTTCCCACACATTACAAATCGTTTTTGACGCTTCCCTACACTTAAAATTAAATATTTTCATTTTTCCGCTGCATAAGACTATTTTTTTCAATAAAAAACGATTTTGTACCTTTATAAAATAGTTTCATCGATTTTCAACCCCTAAAAACTAGTTATTTTTATTAAATAACGTTTAACCACACATTACAAATAGTTTTTGACGTTTCCCAACACTTAGAATTAAATATTTTCATTTTTCCACCTCAGAAATCTATTTTTTTTCAATAAGAAAGGATTTTTTCTTTTAAAAATAGTTTTATCGATTTCCAACCTCTAAAAACTATTTATTTTTAATAAATAACGTTTACCCACACATTACAAATAGTTTTTGACGCTTCCTTACACTTAAAATTAAATATTATCATTTTTCCACATCATAAAACTATTTTTTTCAATAAAAAGCGTATTTGTACCTTTTAAAAATAGTTTTATCGATTGCCAACCTCTAAAAACTAGTTATTTTTAATAAATAACGTTTAACCACACATTACAAACAGTTTTTGACGTTTCCCAACACTTAAAATTAAATATTTTAATTTTTCCACCTCAGAAATCTATTTTTTCAATAAAAAATTACCTTTAAAAATAGTTTTATCGATTGCCAACCTCTAAAAACTAGTTATTTTTAATAAATAACGTTTACACACACATTACAAATAGTTTTTGACGTTTCCCTACACTTAAATTAAATATTTTCATTTTTCCACCTCATAAAACTATTTTTTTTCAATAAAAAGGATTTTTACCTTTTAAAAAATAGTTTTATCGATTGCCAACCTCTAAAAACTAGATATTTTTAATAAATAACGTTTACCCACACATTACAAATAGTTTTTGACGTTTCCCAACACTTAGAATTAAATATTTTCATTTTTCCACCTCAGAAATCTATTTTTTCAATAAAAAAGGATTTTTACCTTTTAAAAAATAGTTTTATCGATTGCCAACCTCTAAAAACTAGTTATTTTTAATAAATAACGTTTACCCACACATAATAGTTTTTGACGTTCCATACACTTAAAATTAAATATTTTCATTTTTCCACCTCATAAAACTATTTTTTTCAATAAAAA